>MU224311.1:264572-274840 GCA_018584345.1 Thuja plicata | reverse complement strand
TGTTTTCTAATGTCTTGTAATATTTTCCTAATGTTTTGTAACATTTTCTTAAGGTTTTGTTACCTGGTTCATGTTAGGGTTCTTGTTAGTTATGGTTTCATGTTAGGGTCCAATATGGTTAAGGTTTTATGTTAGGGTTAATGTTAGAGTTTATGTTGATTTATGTTTCAGTTTCATGTTAGGGTTCATTTGTTAGAGTTTATGTTTTCATAGATAACATTTTCCTGTACTATTTTGTAACATTTTCTTAATGTTTTGAAACATATGCAATAAAACTAAATTAATTTAAACTAAATAACACTTTCCTAATGTTTTGTAATAGTTTCCTAATGTTTTTTTAACATTTTTCTAATGTTTTGAAACGTGCAATAAAACTAAATTAATTAACTAGCTAACTAACATATGATTCTAACTAAAAAATAAATTTAAATCTACATTAAATAATATTTAATATTTTCTAAAATTAAAAATAACAAAATGAAAACAAAAAAACATCAAATAATAGTAAAACTACATTAATTTAAGATAACAAAATTTAAAAATATTTAAAAAAACATTAAGAAAAAAAAAAAATTCCTACCTATTTTCGGCCGAAGTACTCCTCTTCCGCTCCACAAATCCTGGAAAGCACTCAGTGCAAATGAGCCACTCAAACCAAATTTTGGTTTTTATGTAGTTTTTATGGGTTTCGGCCGAAACCCGTCTACCACATCGATGCCACATGGCACCACATGTGCTCTACGTATGTTAGGCCAAAATGGGTCTGGCCGAAAGGGGTCCAGCCAAAATATGTACTGCCGAAACATGTGAAATGGTCCCCAAGTGTGACACAGTTTCATACTTTTACCCATATATACATACATATATATATAGACATATATACATGTTCTAGTTAATTTAAACTCTAATTTAAATTTTAATAAACAAATCTATAATTATAATTATAATCTAGTCTACATAACTAGAGGCTTGGGTCAATTAGCAAGAGCTTCCAATCATACACACAAGGACACGAGATCCAGTCTCCCCTAGTCCACATGGTATTGAAGGATTTTTGTATTTACCAGGTGTACTCCAGTTTATAGGGTAGCTACCCAATTCTTGTAGTCTTAACATTTTTTACATAATAATAATAAATGATACTAAAATTAACCCTAGATCTAATACTTTATTATTATTTAGGGCACTCTTCTAAAATGAGTTTAATATTTTTTAAAATTATGAGGAGGGTTTTAGTGATGACATGTAATTGATTAAATGTTTGAAGATGTTTAGTTGATCACCAAAATGTAGAAGGATAATGAAACATATTAAATCAGTTAATGGATTATATTCTAATTGATGTCAACTTGATATAATCTATTCAGTTATATACAAAGTGTCAAAGACTTTAACGAATCAGAGAGATAAAGATTATACTTTCTGTAATGCATAAAGGATAAGTATTCACAAATGTGACTTCAAACACCAACATTCAGTGGAACCCAATAGATAGAGATCACCATAAGTCAAGTCACAATGATTATCGAGCAAGAAAATAGAAAAGCATTACTGACGAGCAGAATCAAGCATACTCGATGACCATAATCATAGTGTAAACTGACGGAGAAACCCGAGGAGAACTGGGTGTTGATTGACACTATCAAAGAGTTAAAAACAAATATAATTATAGTTCACAAATGACAAAATATCTAGCTGGAAGAGCTAAATATAGACTTAACTAGTTCTTATCACTATTTTCATCGACAAGATAAGCCAGAGTTAACTGAATGATTTAAAGCTAGTTTGTCCAGTCAGCAAGAAGATCTCAGTGAGATAAAACAAGAGTTTTGCTTTAAATCTAATTGGCGAGAATTGTTGATCATGCAAAGATCAAGAAAATCAAGAACATAAAAATGGTGATATCATGTCTATAAAGAGACAACTCAATTCATTATGAAGTGTATGTGGGGAGAGAATAAAAAAGAGGATGCTAAAGAGAATTTGATGAAGAACAAATTCATACATTTTTTATCAATCAAGATGAGGAAAGAGCCAAAGTTTTATGCAAACACCAAGCAACATAGCACAATATCACCAAGTAGAATAAAAGTGGAGCAAAGGTATAATAGAATTATATTGATCAGAATAGTTTGTGAGATTACAATAGATCTAAAAATCAGAAAGTATAAGTTGTATATGTGAACATATCATATTGTTTTAGTTTAACCATTGATTCTGAAAGTATCTTAACTGAGCAGGATTTAAGGATACTTTCTATATTGAGATATATCCAATGGATTATCAAAAATTTTGATCATGAAGATAGCACGAGATGCCATATACCAATTGACAGGCCAAGTGAGTGTTTGATCAAGGATGGTAGCATGAGGTGCCAGATAACTAAGTGACAGACTAAAATTTTAAATCCTCTAACAAGGTCACACCTAACATTATGTTTATAACCTTTAATAGGGTTCACTCTTCACTGAGATCACTTCAGAAGAGTGAAAATTCTGGGTTACCAGTCCCAAGTGGTTTTTCCCTTAACAAGGTTTCCACATTAAAAATCCATGTGTCAATGTGTCTATGAGTCATTACTTTAGTGTTTTGAATTTTTCATAACTTGATTGGATTTACAGGTATACTCTAGATAATTTACTATTTGTCAGTAAATTAATAGACTAATTTTTGGTAAACATACAATAGAAGGTTTTCAAAGCATTCTGAACAGTAGTAAATTGATAAAAGTATTTGGAGGTATTCATCTTGAAGGACTAAAGATAACTAGAGATAAAATATTATGGTACTAAGTTTTAAGGGTTAATTATTGGAATATTTTTGAGGCCACTAATTCATCCCCCCCCCCCTCTAATTTATTACTAACATTTAGCTCTATCTTTCCCATGCACTAAAAAATTCATGATTTTGAGCAGATTTCATGCAAATTTTGTGTCATTTATGTTTCTTTTTTCTATCTAGTCATTTATCTCTTCACATATTACAAGAAAACTATCGTGAATATTCTAATAAGTTAATTGAAGGTTGAAATCATTTGAACCATCTTACATTGTTCTTGGATTATTAAACTATTATTTATGCCCTCTAAAAACAAATACACACATATGAAACAATAGTGTTGTAAATTGTATCTCCTTTATAATTTTATGCTCATTTTTGGGCCTTTGTCTCGGTGTGCCTTCTCCTATGTCATTTGAATTTTATTTGGGCCCTATCATGTTCTATTGTTGTCAAATATTGAAATTTTGACTTGATTTGGCATCACAAAGCTTGACACAAATTGCCACCTTTTAGAGGTATAGTTTTCATGGGTCCATGGCTCCTAAAGAGATTCATGGTTCCTATTTAGGTCACATGTAATGTCTATGGATTTTTTTGACATAGGCCCCACTAAAATTCCCTAAATTTTAACTTGAAATAATGTTGCCTTCCTCATTTGCAAAACTTGTCTCGATTTATATGATAGTTAGAAGTTGTCCTAAATGTGAAAATACCTTGAGAACCCTATATAAAAGTATCATCTCTAATTTACCTGATCATCTCTCATATCCACAAGTTACAATTCAATCACTCATAATCCATCAAAGAGAGGATCTAAGTGAAAGGAGTGGCAAGGTACAACAACCTATCATCAAGTATGTTTCATGATTAATTTCTCTATCATTAATAATTATATTGCATCAACACTTGGAAGACTTATCTAATGGGCATACAATTTTATTGCAAATGTGATATAAGAAGAATCCTCTGTGATCATGTAGTTTTATTAGTTTGGCCCTATAATTAATTTTATATGCTCTTTGGTCTAATTAGGGTTTATACATTACCATTTCTCTTGAACCCTAGGTGATGATTTTTGGACCTAAGCACTTTTGTTATATTTTCCTTTTGACAAGATAACACTCATAGTTGGTTTATTAACTTATGACTAGCCTTCAAAATCATGGTTTCACTAGATTCTTTACCTAGCACCTTAATAACTTGAGAAAATGGAAAATGCCTCATTATTCCTTAATTCATAGGCCTAAAATCTATGTACATCAAGTTAATGTTTGATGATGTAATCTTAAGAGATTCAACAATGAGTCCATGCCCTTAATGACTAAATGGGGATTTATTTCCTCTATCACAGGATCATGGGGATAAGACACCTAGCAATAAAATATAGAAGAATGAATAATGAATGTATAGCTACAAGGATTTGGTGGGACCTCATTTGTCAACTTGTGAGAAACAAATTCAGGCAAATTCAGCAAACAAGTTTCTCCTACAGGAAACTATAATGCACATTGTCTATGCTCTCATTTCTCCAATGCTCATGGTGCTTCAATGGTGAAAACTCTAACCAAAGACATTATTAGACCAAACCCTAATACTCAGCCAGTTTTGACCAAACACTAACAAACTGTTTGATACCCTACGACTACTATGGAACTCAAAGAAAATCTAATGAATTATATTCCAATGTACAACATAAAAAAACCCATTCATAGACAGAAAAAATATAGAGTAAACAAATGCAGGAAAAAAAGAAATTTGTATTGCCTTCTTTCACCAATTTCCTTAAATTTCATCGAATTATTTGTTCCGCATTGTTTTCTCTTGTTACCAGCTATTTTGAACTATCCCAAAACTCATTACCCTCCCCTTGGTATATCCACAACTTCTTGCTAATGTCTAAAGAACAATTCCAAATGTTAGTGACCGTTACAAAAGATGAAACAACTCAGGTCCACATCAGTGTAGGTCATCTCAAAGGTACCATCTCCTCATTAGCCAAATAGAATCCTAGTCATGCCACCTCCCAATGGCTAATCAGGCATTGGGTTAGCACATTTCTAGACTTCTCAATCCTCACTCACTTCGTCAGAGTAATACACACCAATCCTCAAACAGGTTCATCAGGATAACATGCTCTTCATTGAGGTAGCACATTTCCAAACTTTTCGATACCAGATCACTTCATAAGAGTAACACACACTGATCCTCGGTTCATTTGGATAGCATGTTTTAAGTCATGATGATTCTTGATGGCTTCATCAGGGTAAGTTATGCCGATAGTACAAATTTTACAAATGTAATCAGAATGCATCTAGGCATTTTAGGATCTTGACCAACTGGTTCATTTCAATTCCAAATCACCCTAAGGACATAACAATATTAATCCTACCCTATCATGGACCTCTTTTGACCAGTTTAACCATGATGGCTTATGTGTGTTGCTCATGTGAATGGCCTTACAAAATTGGGTCCTTATTACAAAAAACCTTACTGAAAGTACTATTTAGATGTCTTTAGACTCAAGGCATTCCATGAGTGTTTTCTCTAGAGGTGCTCTGACACTATTTTCTTAGTTGCCTTCAAATCGTTATTTCTCAAAAATTTCACTAACCTAACATGCATGGAATATATACACATATACAATAGGATGTTATGACGAGACATTTATGACAAATAGGGAGAGAAACTCGATGATACCTTCTAAACTATCCCAACACCAACTATGACATACAAGGAATGGCTCTTAGCTCCAACATACATAGAATTTCTATGGTTATAATTGTTGATCTTCATCCTCCACATACTACAGGGTTTTCCCCATGTATTATTGCAGTGCACATAAAGCCCTTGAAAGAAATTCAAAATCCAATTAGAGAGCTTTGCCTTCTTTTTTGCACCATAATTTAAATTTTCCAAGTCCCATTTTGAAAATGATTGATCTAATGACTGCTCCATGCATTGGTCATTTTGGACACATGTATTGATTTGTAATTTCATTGTAACATGATTCTTGATAGTTACAATTTATGTTGAAACTTTTTCAGTGACCAAAAATGAGTTTCATTTTTGAAACTATTTCAATACTACTAATTTTTTCTATGATCATTGTGAAAAACTCCTCAGTTTCTATATCAATAATAAACCCTAATGTATGACTTACCCATGTTTTGGTGGCCACTCCAAATATATGTGCATTATAAACTTAAAAATGTTTCCTCAAAATTTTTTTTAGTGGGAAAGCAATGGTAGAGCCCCAGGCTGAAACCCCAACAAATGTGAAGCACCAACTTTAGCAACTGCTTCAAGATTATCTTTATTATACAATATATTTTAACTTTACTAAAGCTAGAGATATTTCCCTCAATGCATTTTTTTATACACCATTTTCTTTATAACATAGTCAATGAGTTTGAGCCCTTATTTGAAAGCATTAGTATAATGCCCTGTGATATCCATAGTTTTGTGCCTACAAGTCAATGCCTATGAAGGAAAGTGAAGCTTTCTTGCAATTGTGTCAACTTTGAGCAACTTGGGATTTTTAAAACATGAGCTTTGAAAATTGTATAAAAAGCACCCCAAAATATTTAATTGTTATTCAAATAAGCTGCAAAATAAACTACAATTCTATGTGAATCTTGGAGTCAATAAGTCTTCTATTGTGAGAATCAAAATCCATTTTTAGTCAATTCTTAATTATGATCTATATAGAAATTTTATGGTAGTTATTTTTCCTAGCTGGAGAAAAGTAGGATTTCTGATTTGATGCAAATACATTTGCACAACAAGGGTACTATGTTAGTGTATCATCTTAAAATGGAATCACTTCTATTTTGGTATGTTTATCACCTTCATTTAGTGCGCTTGCATATTAGATTTGCATTTAGGATGCATTTGTGTTGATTCTTCATGATTAGGTGAAATTAGGGTTAGCATATTATGGCTTCTCCTTGGTTTCCCTCTCCATGACTCTATTTTATAGGAAGGACCTATATGTGGGCCCTCGTATACCTCATAATACTCTCTCTAGGCCTCTAGGCCTTCTTCCCAATATTCTAGAATGTTACATCACCCTCCTAGGTCCCAGCTAACCTGGGAATCTCACAGACACCAATAGGTGACTTGCCTAGAGCCTCAAGTTAGGGTCAAAATTGACCCTAACCTAGGTTAGGGTTGAGGTCAACCTTGACCTAGGTTAGGGGTGAGTTTGACCTTGACCTAGGTCCAGGGTGAGGTTGACATAGACCTCTGACATGTGTTGGTCCCCGCTTTCAATTTTGGAGCTTATCGGGGTTCTAAACTTAAAATAGGTCCCAGGGTTCGGATGCGGAAGTGTTTTCTCTGATATCTAATTTAAGTCATTCCCTCCTTGGTTGGTGATTGTGATTGGACCATAATTCAAGGTGAAATTTTAATTTGGGTCCCTCACATTTCTCTAGGAGGCCTATATTTTGATCTCTATATAAAAACTCCCTTTTGCCTTCATTTGGTCATGAAACGAAATTGGGAGATGACATGATGCAATGATGATGAAAATAACCAAGGGGATAATATAGAAGGACAAATCTATGATGATATGTTGATACATTCAAGCATTTTTGTGGACAAGCTATTGTAGATCTTCATTGAAGTAAGAAGGTGCTCTTTTCCATTAGATCTACTGCTCTCAACATTCAAGCATTCAAAAGG
The DNA here is from genome assembly GCA_018584345.1 of Thuja plicata. NCBI lineage: Eukaryota > Viridiplantae > Streptophyta > Pinopsida > Cupressales > Cupressaceae > Thuja > Thuja plicata. Next base: position 267,373 of record MU224311.1, on the reverse strand, counting down.
ACATTATCATGTGGTAGCAATTACGGATTGTGAATTGGTAGGAGTACTTTAGCCTTGGGGGCTTGGTATGCATTCTTTATCATATTCAAATCTATGCATTTCTTTCTCATTTCCATGTTATGTTAGGATTGTTAATCTAGAAGATTAGATCTTGATATTGCATGTTCAAAGACTCTTCTCAAAGAACAAACACACACACATACATACATTCTATATTCGGCTATTCGTGGAGGCAGAGATCACCAAAACTGGGGTTTGACTAAGGAAAACCCTATATAGCCACCCCAAAACCCTCTTTTTAGATATTTGTAGGTGTTTTTTTTGGGAGTTATAGGTATAGGACAGTGGATCTGAGACTAGATTTGGATACCCTTTTCAGTGAACTATCAAGATCTAAAAATAGGTTTTCTATCAAGGCAGCACAAGTCAGGGTCAAGATTATTGGGTCAGGGGTGAGATTAGTGGGTCAAGGTCAACCTTTTTCATAAGACAAAGTCAGAATGGAAAAATATTTTTGGGTTTTGTTCGTCTCTCTGTTTCCTTTCTAGATCATACTTTAGATTTTCCAGAAATAGAGTACAGACACCAAAAAACAACATTCTTCAGATCTTCTATGATATGAGGTAGGTATTTTACTCTTATTTCATTACAAGTATTCTCATTTCTTTATGATAATAATTAAGTGTATTAGAATAAAATTTTCCTTAAGGTCTTTCTTCATAAGCAATTCTTATCACCTAGAGGACCTCATGACCAAACCAATTTTAGATCTTACATTTTGGTGAACCCACGATAGACAACTCTTTTTTTTTGGTGTTAGAATTACATTTTACACTAGATATTGCATGCATATAGATGTAAGTTTTCTTTTATGCTATTGCATTTATATTTCAAAATTCATAAAAATCATAAAATTTCCTTAAAAAAATACAAAAATATTTACATGCTTGTTACTTTATTTTTGTGCTCAACATGTATGATTCTTGTTTAGAATACTTTGATGAGGATTTTATTGTACAAGAGGATAGATCCCTTAATGAGGTACATGGAAGTGAGTGTGAAAATGGTTCGAATGGGACCATCATGGATCCCATTCCCACTTCATCCTCCTCTACAACCTCTCCAATTTACTTTTACCATAGAATGTATGCATGGTTGCCTTCATACCCCTCTATTTGCAATATTGAGATACCTAGAATGGTATTTCCTAAACCTTTGATGATGGTAAAATGATGTCCTCAAATAACTGTTAAGGGTAAATGCAGAGATCCTTTGGATTTCCTTGATAACACAGATTCTATTTTTCATTCTTATCGCACCCGAAATAATCCTCAACCTACTGTCCCAGCTACTTTACCTCCTTCTCAACCTATGCTTCCTCTAGCACCTAGGTTACCTTCTTCGTTTAAGGAATATTATATATTTCAGCTATTACACACTACTCCAGCTAAGATCTCTTTATGGGAATTACTTCAAACTTATCTTACATATCATGAGGCATTGCAAAAAGCTTTATCCACTCTTCTCGCTCTGCCTCCTAACCAAGAGAACATTAATTCATTTTTGGAGAGCATGGATACTATGCCCTCTGTACCTCCTATTGTGTTTCCTGATAATGATTTACCTTATGTTGAGGTGTAGAATTAATATGATGCTCTTATGGCTATTGTCTCTATTAATAAGAGTATCATTCGTAGAACACTAATTGACAATGGATCTAGGCTTAATGTTTGTAGCATGCATATGTTTAGGGAAATTAAAGCTGATCTCACAGCTATTCAACCAGATAATATTCCTATTTGTGGCTTTGATAACATTGCAAAGAAAAATTTGGGTAGTATTATGCTACCTATCAAAGTTGCTCATGTTCTACTCTACACTCCTATCCATGTTATGCCAGGACTGCTCAACTACTATATTTTATTAGGAAGACCTTGGTTATATTATATTCTTGTGGTTCCTTATACTCTTCATCGTAAGGTGAGGTTAATTTATAATAATATGATGTACACATTACATGCAGATGGTGCACCAAATCCTTGCCTGAATGCATATTATGGTAAGGTTCCTGAGCCCATATAACCAAGTGAAAAACCTAAGCAACCACTTGAAGATAAAAAAAAAAGCTAAGATTCCATCTTCTTCTTCTTTGACGGAAGGTGATTGGGGAAGTGTTGGTACCCATATAGACCCCGATATTTGAAATTTTCAGTTTAGCATCTTGAACCCCTTTGAATGATGGTTCAATGTGGTTCAAGGTGGTTCATCTTGCAGGTTCACCGGTTGTCAATGGTAGAGTTCAACTTCAAGCTTCAACTCTAAGTTCCAGTTCTTAATGGCTCAGAGATGCTCCTTAGTTCAACAAGTGCAAAGATCATCATATCCAGGTTCAGATGGCTTCATAGGAAGGTTCACCAAGTTTGTCAACTTCAGTTGGTACAAAGGGTTCAGAGGTACCTTCAGAAACTTATGTAGCATTTCAGGGTGCTAAATTCCCATGCTCGAATTCCTCCAAACATAGTAGGACATTGAGATGGGTAAACTGATTCGATCACAGTTAGCCTCCATAGTGACAGAGGTTGAGACAGATAAAAGCTACATGGCAGAAAAGTGTTGTGGAGTGTAAATTTGATATCGAAACCAATATAAAGGCCATTGTCAAACATCTTTTAAGCCCGATGAGATGGTTCCTAAATTTGTAAATGGGGCAATTTGCCGATTTGCATCATGGACTGCATTTTTTCCAATATGCATAAAGATAATATAGTGGTGCTAAGTTTTAAAAGTATATACCCGAGGTT
>MU224311.1:234155-256720 GCA_018584345.1 Thuja plicata | reverse complement strand
CTAAATATATGACCAAATCAATGACCAAATAAATGACTAAAATAGTTTAGTCATAAATTTGGTCACGAGATAAATGACCGGAAATAAACTACCACTGATCACGTGACCAAATTTGGTCATTTATCTACAATTTTTAGTAGTTTATTTGGTCATATATTATTGTTTTTGTACTAGTGAATTATACTTATGGGTTAGGATTCAATCCTTATAAACAACCATCCGCTTTTCCTCTTAATGTTAATCATATTTGCGATGGACATTTGAAATTGGTTAATCCGCTTCTCCTTGACATGGATCAAAAACCTAGTTTGGATATCTTTCCTAAGGATGAAGCCCTCGCTGATTTTTTAGGGGCTTACCAAGATCTACCTAGGTTTCATCACAAAAGAAATAAACTCAATTGTCTAAACAATGAAGCCTATTTTGGAGAACAAGATGAACATGATATTTCTCGTTTACCAATATATCCTCCCATACAAATTAATTTATTTATAACTGAGACCATTGAAGTTCAAGTAGATGAGCATGATTCCGAGAAAAAAATCAAAATTGGAAAATGTTTGAGTCAAGATGAACATGATTAATTGGTTGTTCTCTTGCTTGAATATAAAGATATTTTTGATTGGACATATTTAGATATGCTGGGTATAGATCCTAAGATTGTTACTCACAATATTTTTCTTAAACCTAATGCTAAACCTATAAAACAAAAGATTCGCAAGATGAATCTGGGTATTGCCTTACTAGTAAAAGAAAAAATTGAAAAACTATTAGGTGATGGGTTCATCCATTCTATTGATTATTCGGAATGGATTTCTAATATTGTGGCTATTTCTAAGGGGGAAAATAAGATTATAATGTGCACCAATTTTTGATATTTAAATAAAGCATCCTTAAAATATGACTTCCCACTGCCTAATATTAACATGATTGTGGATTCAACAGCAGGTCATCCTTTATTATCTTTTATGGATGGTTTTTTGGGTTATAATCAAATATTTATTCCTATTGATGATCAACTTAAAACCACATTTATAACACCTTGGGGGACATTATGTTGGGTCATGATGCCTTTTAGATTAAGAAATGCAGGAGCAACTTATCAACGTGCCATGACTTTGATTTTTCATGATTATATTCATAAAATTTTGGAAGATTATGTGGATTATATCTTGGAAAAATCTAAACAAAGAGAGGATCATGTGTTCATTTTAAGAAAAATATTTGAAAGAATCAGGAGCTATAATATGAGATTGAATCCTAGGAAATGTTCTTTTGGAGTAGATTTTGGAAAGTTACTAGGGTTTATAATCTCTAAGCAAGGAATAGAGGTCGATACTTAAAAGATTGATGCTATTGTTAATATGCCTCCTCCTAAGAACATTTCCCAGTTACATAGTTTACAAGGTAAAATAAAATCTATTCGTCTCTTTGTTTCTAACCTGGCTGATAAGACTGTTCCTTTTACTTCTTTACTTAGAAAAGATACCATTTTTTCTTGGAACTAGGAATGTAAGAAATCCTTTGAGAAATTTAAGGAATATCTTGCTAATCCTCCTATCTTACAACCTTCTCAATTCAATAAACCCTTTTATCTATATACTGAGATGCTACTTCCAATGCTGTAAGTGCATTGTTGGCTTAACATGACAATGAGGGAAAGGAAAGATTAGTATATTATATTAGTTGGACCTTATTGGATTATGAAACATGATATACTCAATTAGAAAGACAATGCGTGGCTTTATTTTATGCTTGTCAAAAACTCTGGCACTACTTGTTGAATGTTGAGGTCAATGTGATTGTTAAGTTTGATCCTCTAAAACATCTTTTTTTGAAAATTGATCTCTCTGGCCATCTGGAAAGGTGGGTGATGTTACTTACAAAATTTGATCTCAATTTTATCCTTCAAAATTCAATCAAAGGACAAGCTTTAGTTGATTACTTAATGAAAGCTCCTTGTCCTCATTCTGACACAAGTGTTACTGTAGTGGAATTTCCAAATGAGAATATATTTGCAATTAAATAGGAAGATGTTTGAGAATTATATTTTGATGGTTCTAGATGTGAGACAGGTTCTGGGGTGGGCATTATCTTGATCCCTCCTATGAAGAAACCAATCCCTATGTCATATAGACTAACTTTTCCTTGTAATAACAACATCATGGATTATGAAGCTCTTATAGCTGGCTTACGGGCAGCTTCATCCCTTCATATTAAAAATTTGGAAATTTATGGGGATTCGCAATTAATTGTTGAACAAATCAAAGGAGGTTATCATACTAAGAATGATGAAATGATGCAATATCAAGATTTGGCCCTAGATATTCTTTCACAATTCTCTTCTTATATGATTCAGACTTTACATAGGAAAGGTAATTTACATGTAGACATCATGGTAAGCACAGCTTCTTTGGTTTGTCTTGAGAATAAGGATGAAAATTTTCATTTCACTATACATACTCTTAAAAATCCTGCAATTTCTGAGAAGATTACGGCTAATTTTTTTAACTTGCATCTTGATGAATTGTATTCACATGTCTTTCATTTTTTGAAAGAAAATAATTTTCCAAAATCAGCAACAAGGAACACATGTAATTGTATTAGAAAGATTGCAGTCTGCTATATCATTTTAGGAGATACATTTTACAAATGATCTTACAATGGTTTGTTATTAATATGTCTTAACAAAACTGATGTGCCTATAGCTTTAGCAGAATCTCACTCTGGTTCTTGTAGGGGGTGCTTTGGTGGAAAATCTTTAGTTAATAAACTTCTTAGAATGGGATACTATTAGAAAACAATGGAGCAAGACTCCTTTATGTTTGTTCAAAAGTATCCTCAATGTCAACAACATGGTAATTTAATCCACGCTCTTGCTCCTGAGCTTCATAATCAAGTTTCTCCATGGCCTTTTAGCATTTGGGGTTTTGACCTTATTGGGAAAATCTCACTAGCTTCTTCTCAAGGGCATGTGTATATCCTCATAGCTACATATTAGTTTACAAAGTGGGTAGAGGCCATTCCCCTACATTCTACTACTACAGATGTTATTTGTGATTTTATCCTTAATCATATTATAGCACGATTTGGTATTCCTTCAACAATAGTTTTAGATAATGGTACTTCATTCAAAAACAAAGAGGTCATGAAATTCATGGAGAAATATCACATTCAACATAGATTTTCTACTCCCTATTACCTTGAATCTAATGGTCAAGCTAAAGAATTGAATAAGGTTATTGAACAGATATTAAAGAAAATAGTTACCAAGCATGCAAAAGATTGGCATACCCAGCTTAGTTATGCTTTGTGGACCTACAGGAATAACATTCGTATGGCCACTGGTACTTCTCCTTATAATCTTGTTTATGGCATTGATGCTATTATGCCTTTGGAATTAGAAATACCATCTTTGCATGTTTCATTTCATGGGATTATTGACAAAGACACTTTCTGGGAACAATGATTACAAGAATTAGAAATGTTAGATGAACAACGAATGCACCCTTTGGAACACATTAAGACCTATCATGAATCACTCTAGAAATAGTATAATCACAAGGTGATTGAATGATCATTCTTGGTGGGTGATTTAGTCTTATATGAGAATCAAAGGAATGTGAATTCTCTACTTGGAAAAAAAGGGAAGTTTAGCCCAAATTAGCTTGGACCTTTTGTGGTTATTTAGGACTTCACTTCAGGTGCTTATAAAATTGCTGATATGAATGGTGTCCCTCTTAAGGAATGTATTAATATCATGCATCTCAAACATTATTATCCTTAACTAAATCTTTATTTCTTCATGTATGTATGTGTTCCTTATAGAATAAACATTTTATAAGTTATATAAATTTGAATGCATTCATACACATTTTCTTTTTATTAAGGTTTTTTGTGCATTGATGAAAATTCAAGTAATCAACCATAAAACAAATTGTTAAAACAAAGTATTTTTCATAAATAAACTTCTTCTTGGTTTGATATGTATATGGCACATGCATCATATCTATCAAACTCTATCTCTATGCTCTAAGGGTCGGTGGCTCCCCACTCTCTCTGATCTATGGTGTGAGGCTGAGGATCTCAGAATGGTATTTCGTGTGTGGCTCCTTAATATACTCATCTCTTGGTTACGCTCCTGGGATCTTTGGAGATCTGCCATCAATTTCTTCTCTCTTTCTTTACATAGCCCTAGTTCTCATTGTACACATAGGAAGATATCTACGTGTCTTTCAGGATTCCTTTGTCCTATAAGGGACTCTCACTCATTAGGTGGTAGTTGGTAGGATATGCATGTATCCTTTAGAACCTCAAATACAAAACTCCTCCACTCCGCTACTCTCATTGCAAAAATTCAAGAGTTTTCTTTCAGTATTTTTTTCTAGAAACATATTTACTTAAAACATTCTAACCAAATTACATATGTCATACCTGGATCTCCCTCCTGATTATCACCAAGGGATCTAGATGGTGGGGGCATGGAGCAGCTACATTCTCCTCTCTCACTGTGTCTAGGTCTAGGTGGTGGTGTCTCTATGTGTGCTTGGGGAGGTCATTGTGTTCTCAAGGGTGAAATATAGATTGCATGATCACTGGTACCTATATTATGGTCAGGGGGCATCTCCTTTTCCCTCTCCTCTACTATCTCCTCTTCTCTCTCCTCTTCTCTCTCCTCCATGGGATCTACCTCGAGAATGGGCTCCTCCTCATGATCCTCCTCCTCTGATACATCACCACCCTGGTGCATCCTCTCCGAAAGACCTGGATCATGTGTAGGGTAGTCATCAGGGAAGATAGGATGGATCCCCTATAAACTCCAATATCTGATATAATCTCTACTAGCACCTAGATAGGATGTCCCAGGGGCTACCTCTGTATCTTCAGTCTCATTTGTCTCACTATCTACAATGTCTTCTACTATAGGTCGGTGTATGTCGTCGGGTCTCTAATAGTACCTTGTTGGGTATGTGTACCGAGGAACTATCCAGGGGACTCCCTGTATCAGACCAAACTATCTCATCACTCTATCATAGTAATATGACATCACGACATGATTAGTGGGACCTTCTACAAATTTGCGTCATTGTGAGTATCTCAACTGATGCTGATTTTCTGGCCACTATATCATCTGACAGTAAGGTCTCCATATCACATCTATATGTGGTACATGATCAAGGTATACTATCCAAAAGAGGATATCCCCATACGTTTAGACATCTGCTAGTGGATATGCAAAGGCTCTTTGTGTGCTCACATCTATCATCACTTGAACACCCTATGGTCATGTACATGTGTAGTGATCAAACAACCAAACTTGTAACAAGGTGCATACTGTAAGACTCTCCCACTGATATCTCACTAGCTGACTCAACTCATGGTAAAGATGGGCTATCATGCTGCACCCCCCTGAGAAAACAACTCTATCACCCTCCATCCTATGCACGAGGTTGGTAAATGGTGCTAAGAAAACTATACCGTTCATGTTGGGTATCACAACCAATGAGAGTATATTTAGCATCACTTTCCATACCAAAGGTGTTGGACCTCATAGTATAGATGATAAGGAGATCTGATTTGATCGGGTCCTCATCTATGGTACCCATACCAAACAATAATCTCCATCTCCCAATACCTTTGGTGGACCCTGTGGTCCTCTCAGTCTGACAGGCTTGCCTCAGACCAGAAGTTGTAGAATCCTGTACACATCCTCTAGCGTGATCATGATCTCCCTTGATGGAAGATGGAAGGAACAAGTATCCTCATCTCACCTCTCTACTATGGAGGAAATCATGGACCAATGGAACCTCATCTATGGTAGGAATGATACCCAGTATAATCCCACACCTCTCAAAAGATGTATCTCATCTGGCTATAGCTCGGACATAATCTCTTTGATAGTCAATAGTAACCCTTCGAAGGGATGCTCTCAAAGATAGATAGGGTCCTATAAGCACAAGAAAAGTATCATATCGGTACTCTATCATCAGGAAAATACTATAACCACTTGAGCCGGTAAAGGTTGACCTATTTGGGTCAGGGTCAACATCTCTAGGTCAAGGTTGACCTTTCTAGGTCAAGGTTGACCTTTGTGGGTTAGGGTTGACATTTACCCCAAAAAGGATAGAACCTCCCAATAAGGGTCGACCTCAGAAGGTCAAAGTCAATATAATTAGGTCAGGGTCAACCTTTCCTATAAAAACATGAATTTTTCAATCTTAAATATCAAAAAAGGAAACTTACCTCAGGTAGTGGTTTTTTTTCTAGCCAGGCGCTCTCTCAAGACCTCCATACGGCTCGATCCAAATTCTCCTCTCTTTGGCATATTGTCTCCTTTTCCAACTTCTGTAAATGGTAAGAATGAGAAGGTAAGTATCTCTTTCTCTTATTTATAGCATCAAATTAGGGTTTTCTTAGGATTTTTGTTAGGGTTTCATTTGAATTTACTTAGGTCAAAAGTTTGATTTCCTTATACATGCATTTAGATGGAAATTCACTCTCTTCATCATAACTTGAGTTTGGTAGCTCTATTTTTAGTGTCATTAGAAGTGTTAGAATTGTGATTCAGATACCCAAAGTTTTGAGTTAGGTTAGGAAGGTTTAAGAACTTTATAAATGATTTAGGAAAATCATTTTCAATAAACTACATATTCAGTGTATAGAATTTACCATATCACCCAGTTTCACCTTTCAAGAATCAGTAAGGAAACATGGGGGGCATAAGTGGATTTATAAACATCTTAAAATCATTGTAGTAAGGCTTAGGTGCTCTATAGATATTTTGTTAACCTTGTGTTGTAGGTTGCGGATACTAATGGTTTCTTGTAGGATCTCTACATTAAGGACTTGGCTATATCCTTTTTACTTTGTGATGTTTTCTTACTTTAGCTTGCATACTCACGTAGTGTCATATCTAAGATAAAGTGGGGGATAAATGTATCATATTAAAATGGAAGAACTTGAATTTTGGTATGTTTATCACCTTCATTTAGTGTTCTTGCATATTATATTTGCATTTAGGATGCATTTGTGTTGATTCTTCATGATTAGGTGAAATTAGGGTTAGGATCTTATGGATTCTCCTTGGTTTCCCTCTCCATGACTCTATTTATAGGAATGACCTATATTTTGTCCCTCATATACCTCATCATACCCTATTTATTCCTCTAGGCCTTCTTCCCAATATTCTATAATGTTCCATCACCTTCCTAGGTCCCCGACTGACCTCGAAATCTCACAGACACCAATAGGTGACCTGCCTGGAACCTCAAGTTAGGGTTGAAATCAACCCTGACTGAGGTCAGGGATGAGTTAAACCTTGACCTAGGTTAGGGGTGAGTTCAACCTTGTCCTAGGTCAAGGGTGAGATTGACAAAGACCTTTGACAGGTGTTGGTGCCCGCTTTCAATTCTGGAGCTTATCGGGGTTCTAAACTTAAAATAGGTCCCTGGGTTCTGATGCGGAAGTGTTTTCTCCGATATATAATTTAATTCATTACCTCCTTGGTTTTTGATTTTTATTGAACCATAATTCAAGGTTAAATTAGAATTTTGGTCCCTCGCATTGCTCTCAAAGGCCTATATTGTGATCTCTATATAAACACTATCTTTTTCCTTCATCTAGTCATGAAATGAAATTGGGAGATGACATGATGCAATGATGATGCAAAAAATCAAGAGGATGATATATAAGGACCAATCTATAATGACATGTTGATGCATTCAAGAATTTTTGTGGACAAGCTATTGTAGATCTTCATTGAGGGCCCGTTTGGTTGGGGAATTGGAAAATGAAACAAATCATGGTTATCCATAGCCTAGTTATGCAAACCCTGGTTTTCATTTTTTGGGACTGTTTGGTTGACCTGGAAGATGGATTTGTAAATCCACATTCCAACAGTTAAATCGACGCAGTGCTCCGAACCCAACAAGATATATAAAAAAATTTAATCATGCAAACCTTGGAGTGCATTTGACCCGAGGACAAAGTTAAAATGGCTTTAATCTCTATGAAAACCATGGAGATGAAAGTCATTCCACCTCTTTAGCAATAATTTGGACATCCACATTTTTGCACAAATGGGGATTTGCAAATCCATATTCGCATTCAATTTAGAGGTCACCAAACAAGGAATTGCACCCCATAACCGGGTTATGGGCTGCATAACCCGATTATGGGGTGCAACCAAACGGGCCCTGAAGCAAGAAGGTTCTCTTTTCCATTAGATCTACCACTTGCAACATTCAAGTATTCAAAAGGACATTATCATGGGGTAGCAATTATGGATTGTGAATTGTTAGGAGTACTTTAGCCTTGGGGGCTTGGTATTCTTTCTTTATCATATTCAAATATATGCATTGGTTTCTCATTTCCATGTTATGTTAGGATTATTAATCTACAAGATTAGATCTTGATATTATATGTTCAAAGACTCTTCTCAAAGAACAAAAACACACACATACATACATTCTATGTTTGGCTATTCATGGAGGTTGAGATCAAAAAAATGGGGGTTTGACTAAGGAAAAACCATATATAGCTACTCCAAAACCCTCTTTTCAAATATTTGCAGGTGCTATTTTTGGGAGTTACAGGTATAGGATAACTGGTCTGAGACCAGATTTGGATACACTTTTCAGCGAACTATTGGGATCTGAAAATGAATTTTCTCTCAAGGCAGCATAGGTTAGGGTCAAGATTATTGTGTTAGGGGTGATATTAGAGGGTCAAGGTTGACCTTTTTCATAAGATAGTGTCAGAATAGAAAAATATTTTTGCATTTTGTTCGTCTCTATGTTTCCTTTCTAGATCATACTTCAAATTTTCCAGAAATAGAGTACAGACCCCAGAAAACAACATTCTTCAGATCTGCTATGATATGAGGTAGGTATTTTACTCCTTATTTCCTTAAAAGTATTCTCAATTATTTATAATAATAATTAAGTGTATTAGACTAAAATTAGACTGAAGGTCTTTCTTCATATTCAATTGTTATCACCTAGAGGACCTCATGATCAAACCAATTTTAGATCTTACAGTTAGAAAACTTGATGCTTTTAGTGGGCATTGGTTTCTCTTGGGATGAGATAAGTAAGAAATTTTATAGAAAGAGTGACCTTCATAACAGTGAATCAAAAGAATCTCAATACTCTACAACAGAATTTTATTCAATTTCATAATATAGATGAAAAATATTTGATTTGAGTTATAATTTTTGTACCATGCAGACAAGATATGTGATGAAATACATGCATTGTGATGGAAAAGTGGTTCTCAAGGTCAACCATAACAAAGTGAAATTTTTTTAAGTGTATGAAATGGTGAAGAACATAGCTTAAATACATTGACAATCTCAAAGTCCTATATTAGTGTTCGAAAGAAACTCTTGCTCTAAAAAAAAATCCATTTTAAGATTAAACGTCAATGTACTAGGAAAAATGAGGAACAAGAGGTTAATAGTCATAGTTTATAATTGAGATTCAACAAATTTTTTCCTTGCTTTTTTTTATATTGTATTGGATAACGACCCAAACTCTTCCCTATTTACTAATGCTACGGTCAATTGTGATTCATATTTCCTTGTTTCTATCTTCTTTTTGGCTATCAACTTCTCAATATGAACATTAACATCCTCATTTGTTATTAATCCGAATCCTATAGATTATATTAGTAGGATGATATGTAAGAGTGAAATCTAGAATTTGTTTATGTTTTAGTAATTGTATGTTAAGTATTATTTGTTTTTTGATTTTTTGAAGTGACCGCATCCTGAAAATATGGTACCTATTTGTGTGATGAGCATAACTTGCATCAAAATAATCACAAATGCAAACTTAAAACAAAAAAGTGTATAGAATCAAGTGAGGAATAGTAATATGTAATTTTTTTGAAATTTGGTCAAGTATATCAAAATTTATTAAAATAAATGGTAGACATGGGTCTCTAAGGACTGTCAAGCCACTGGTAAAGAAAATTAAAGCTTACAGTGCTAATGTTGTCTAAAAATAGAAAAAAAAAATATGGTTAGAAATATGAGAAGACACGTGATATAATGATGGTAATTTTAGAGATACCCACTTGATCATTTTTGAACCTGATGATGATGAAGTCAACAAATCATCTTGGAAGATAAAAAGATGTGTAAAGGGACAAACATGGAGTGAAAATGAGATTTCAAGCCTTAGGGTCCTTTTCCAAGCCTTTTACCAAGATATAAGGTGTACAGGTTCCTATGTGCTAAATAACCCACATGGGTTATGCAAAAATAAAAGAACCATTTCAAGTTCTACATAACCCGTGTGGGTTATGTAGAACTAAAAGTATCATTTTTAGTTCTCCAACACCCACACGGGGTATGAAGAAATAAAAATTTATTCTTCTAAACCTACCATAGACAACACTTATGTATATACTTATACATATAATGTCTCTGGTTCCTAGTTTGACATAACACTTACAGGTTATGTAGAGCTAAGGCCAAAATATTTATTCCTACATAACGTGTACGGGTTGTGTGGAGATGTAAACATTGGATTTAGGTTTACATAACTCATACAGGTTATGTAGAGCTAAGGCCAAAATATTTATTCCTACATAACGTGTACGGGTTATGTAGAGGTGTAAACATTGTGTTTAGGTTTACATAACCCATACAAGTTATGAAGAAGTCTTAATATTTTACTCCCAACTGCCTAAAAACTATCCTTGCAACTTTTTTCAAGGTCTTACTGTTGTTTCACATGTATTTATATAAGAGTAAAAGCCAAGTTTTTATTTTTTATGACTGATTTGTCTTGTCTTTTTGTTTGTTTTTGAATTAATTCTATCATTCTTACTTTAGATTATATCATAATGATGCTCATTTTTTGTTTTCTTTCTATTTGATTGTGGATTTTCATAATGGTGTTATGTGTAGGATCATCAATATCAACAATGGGAAAGAAAAAAAGAGGAATGAATGAACAAGGAGAGGAAGCAAATGAAAGACATAGGGAGTGTATGAGGAGATTATATGATGTTACGTCATCTAATATACCTATTGAACCTAAAAACATGCAACAATTCAAATTGATACAAGGAATGCACGATATCAAAATGATCAACATACACCAATTCAAATGCATCCTTTGAATGCACCTAATGAATGCGGGGTAAAAGTACAAATTTGTGTCACACTTTTGTAAAGGAAAAGGACCAAAACATGCAAACTATTCAACTTTAACAACATAAAAGTAGCATTTGTATTTAGAATTTGAGGATGATGTAAATTGATGAAATGTGTAAAAATGGATGAAGTTTATGCCTAATATTTTTTAAATTTTTTTGAACAAGAATTAACATAGTTTTTTAAAAATTTTAAGTCCATTTTTTAATAGCTGAAAACTATTGAAAATATGGGGTCTAGTTCCCCCTAAAAAAGTATGTGAAAATAATCTATTTTTCCTCTGAATTCAAAAATATGTTATAGATAAAATGTATAGCTAGTGAAAAAAAGAAGAAAGATTAGTTTTCAATGTATATTTTCTCCATTAGAACTACTCAAAGTTGAACTTATCAGAAATCGACAATTTTCATCTCCCACCAAATTTCCCCTATCAAAGCTACACCATTCAGAAGAGGACTCTCTCCTCTAGTGTTAAATATAACTGTTAAATTTTTTTGATATGATTTACTATTTTTTTATTTTTTTTAAGAAACGTCTTCTCAAATGTTAAAATACCTACTTCTTGTATTTTGAAATTATAATATATTAGATCTAATCAAAATACTATAATATTTATATGACAATAATCTTGACTCTGAGCTCTACAAAAGGGTATTTTTAATATTTTTTTTAAATATCATTAAAAAGAGTAGGGGCTATTAAAATATCACTTTTCTGAAATAATTTTATTTATTTTGTAATTGGACCCAAATTGGTATAAAACATGCATTTATTAGAAATTTCCAATTAGAAAAGTTTAACCACTTATCTAGCTTAGCTAAAATGAATCTAGCTAGGCCATATGTTTGACTAAAATTTATTTTTAGTCAGAAATACTCAAATTTAGTTGTGCTGATAAGTGGTCCTGAAACATGACACAACTTTATGCTTTTACCTTACGATGAACATACACCATTTGAAATTCAAGAAGATACATCAATTGAATTTGATTTGATTAATGCACGTAATAAAAATGAAGAGCATGCACCAATATAAACACCTCCTTGAATAATTTGTACAAAGCCAAAGTTTCTAATTGACATTGATGAAAATATTTTTAATGATACGGAGGATAAAATTTATGAAAGAACATGTAGAAGAACGGTTAGAAGAATATGGAAAAATATTTTGAAAACTTAAATTAAAATGGAAGATGTCAATTATTTGTTGAAATGATTAAAAATCTAAAATTTAGAGAGACAATGAAAACTTTGAGGTTAAGAACATCCAAAAAAAATAGTGAAAGTACCATTACAAAAAATCTATTTGATGCATACCAATCCATTGGTTCCAAATCACATAGTAAAGATGCTAATATTACTCAACGTGTCCTCACATCAACCATAATGGGAAAGAAAATTAAAAAAAAAAATTTAATAAGAAAAATAAGCAAGTCATTGAGGATAACTATAACAGAATTACACAATGCCTTAGAGTGGAAAGAGAAAATTGAGGATCCTAACAATATTCTCTTTGGGCATTCTCAGCTAGACTACCACATAAGGACAAGGTTGTTGTTGATGCATTAAGAGAGGTAATTGAAAGTTTTTGGCATGACAACACAAGGGTTTCACCCAACCAAAGAGATGTTTTAAGAAGGTGAATTGGATTTAGAAATCATGAGCCACATCCAAAAAACTATTTAGATATGACTGAAGCACAATTTTATGAAAAGGTATCTTCAAATATTTCCTCAAATTAGAATTAGCCAAAGATTTTTTAAGATGAAAAAACCATGTTATACTAAGATTAATCATGCATGTACTACATGTTGTTCTAGGGTCCCTTTTGAATATTTCATGCATTATGATATTTATTTCCATGTATATTATACTTTGCACACTAACAATGTTCTACAGGAATGTGGTCTACAGGCACCTCCTAAGTCACCAAGAGAATTTATTTCAAGTGTACTATGTAAATGAGATGATGGGTGTGTTTATTAGAAGATGATGTGTTTGAATGGTTTTTTTCCTACATGTGGTGGTTTGCAGTATTTTCATGGATGCATACATCTAGATAGCACACATGAAACTGGTAAGAAACTAGTTTCTAATATAAAATACAAGTCAGTCACATATGGTGTTAAAGATGGAAAAGAATTAATGTGGAGTGAGTTAGTGAAAAAGGATATATGCATAGATGATTTTATGAAGATTTTTCAATAGAAACTAGTTTACGATTACATAGTTCATACAAATAGAGAAAGGTGGTTAGATGAGAAGTTCAATTTGTCTAAGGACACTTTTCCCCTTGATACTATTTTCTTTTTCATTGATATTGCTAAGAATTATACACTAAAACCTCAAAATGAAGTGCAACCTATGTATTACCACTCTACGCAAATTACAAAATTTGTACAAATAGAATTAATGCATGCACATGATAGTATAGAGGAGGAAAGAAATCTTATAAGAGAGTATGACTGCTAAATTAGTGATGAACGTACTCATTCATCAGAGTTTGTGCAACGATGCTTTACAGTTTTCTATGACAGTTTAAGGGAAAGAGATATAAGATAAAACCAACAAACAATATGGTCATGCAATTGTACCACACAATTCAAGAATGTAAGGATGTTCTACTGGTTGACTAAGATGCATGTGACAAGTGGCGTGTGCAACATTTTTGGAATTTCACTGAGGCGGGGCATGTAAAGAGATAGAATGATGGTGCGAGAGCATGTGTGAAAAGAGTTCTAACCAGAGAGGAATTGAAGTACGATGGTTGTGCAATGTTAATAGATGGAGAAACAATTGTGGAATGTTATAACTCTACCATGGGAATAGGTAATATAGGAAAGTATATGGTTTGTAGATATTTTTGGTTAATACGTGAAGCTAACATTGAAAAATATTTAGATTGTTGTACACTTGTGGGATAAAGTGACATGCACTCATTTAGAAGTTCAAATGCAATATCATTAGCTATTTATACTAGACAGATTGCATGATTTTCTCTTCGTGTATGTATTTTTTGCGGGATGAATGTGAATCAAGAGAGTGGGTTGACCAATGGTCTTTAAAACCTTTGCAAACCCTAGATAAATATCAACTTCCTCGAGCACTACAACTGAACCATATTGAAGCATCAATAGATTTTTTCCATGTATCTGACCTAGTTGAACTAGGTAGTTTCTCAATTTATTACTTAGGTAAAATAAATTTTAGGCTCAATTTATTAGTGCTTTATGTTGATTTTGGTATTAAATCATATCCTTCCATTAAATGCAGGTCATGTATATGCAGTTATTGTAGACAAGAACAATGAAGAAGGACAATATTAATTTTTCTCTTGTTGTATTGAGGCCAAACCAATGACAACTATAGTCATTGATGGAGAGGGTATTGAGTACCCAATAGGCTCCATTGTTGTGACAGGGACATGGATTAGAAGTTACCGTTGTTGTTTCAATTTGTATTAAGACCTCTTAAACTCATATTATTACACTTTGCATTGATTTTGGCATTAACTTATCCTTCTAAAAAATGTAGGTACCCTATCAAAAATTATAATCACTAGTTGTTTGAGGACTTTGAGACACAGACATAATCTGCATTACTCTAACCTTGTTGTTGCAACAAATATTCAATTGATTAAATATCATGGTAGAACTCTTAACAAGAATTTGTGGAAAGTTTGTGAATCTAACCACAAGGCAATACTTGACACAATAAGGGTCAAAGTTTATCCAGAAGGTCTACTTGATTGATTTTGGGTCATGTAGAAAAATGATTATACAATATGCTAGAATAATTTTTACAATTTTGTATATATCTTTTGTGAAATGTTGTAACTTCACTTTTTTGGAGGTGCTCTATGTACATATTTAGAGGCCTATTTTTCTATATAAAAATAGAAATGAGCTATAATGTGCATATTTAGATGCCAAATTTTGTATATATAAATGGTTATGAGTTTTCATGTGTATATTAGATGCCAAATTTTTTTATATAAAAGTGTCCATAGGGCTGATGTTCAAATATTGAGAGGACAAATTATGTATATCGTACTGTGTACCATTTTATTATAAATATATGTTACTTTTTTTTTGTTACATTTGCATATCCTCATGTGTACTATTTGATTATAAATACATATAGAATTTTGTATCATTACATGTATGGATTTTGTATCATACCATTCATGATATAATAAAATGCAAAAAATGTTAATTGTTATGTAATAAATTACAAAAAATGTTAATTATGTATCCTACCTTAGACTATAGATGGTGAATTTCATATGCAAGGTGTTTGAGTGATTGATCTTCAAAACTATTCATCGTGGCATCAAATTGTGTGTGCTATTAGCTCGGGTAGGCCTTGTAAACCCAGGAGAAACCTTGTTTTCTCACTCAGTTGCTCAAACTTTGGGAACCAGGCCAGACCAAAGTGTCCCTAAGGTGCACTAAGCAGCATTGGGAAGTGATCTTTCAAGGCCCACATCTAGGAGCTAATGTGATTTATCAGCAAACTGTCAGATGTTGTGAGAACATACTATGGAGGCCTACAATAACCTATCACAGTTTTGGGAGATTCAACTTCATTTTAATTTTGCAACACAATCTTAGTTTATGTCAAATTTTACAATGTGACTCAATTGAAATGAGAAACATTGTGTATCTCTCAAACTATCCCATTAGCTATGATTTCCAAGGTAAACCCTAGGAACAACCTTGGTTCACCCATGTAGTCTCTCAAACATTGGGTACCACATCATACCGAAGTGTCTATAAGGATCACTAAGCATCATTGGATAGTGATATTTCAAGGCCCATATCTTGGAGCTCATGTGAGCTACCATAAACTATGCTATGGAGTCTGATAATAACCTATCTAGGTTTTGGGAAATTCAACTACATTTTAATTTGGCAACGCAATCTTAATTTATGTTGTTAACTACATGACATGTCACCCTAACTCAGGCATTATGAAACAATAACACTTCATGGAAATAATGGAAACCTTCCTAAGTTTTCAGTGCCATTGATTAGGAAGAAATCTCCAAATTATAGGTTAGTACCTATTGAATTTTATATATCAACTATAACTAACTCTCGGGTTGGGAAAAGGGTAAAAGGATAACTTGAAAATTGATTGAAAAGTGAAGAAATTAAAATTAGGGTGATACACCAAACTGATTTCATACTAATCATAATTTCAAACAGGGATCAACATGACATGTAATACTGAGACTTGGAAGGGAAATTCAATCTTCAACGTACAGGTTAACATAATTATCTCACTATTAGGGTTTTCACTTCAAATAATTACATGCCAATAGACATACAATCTCTACAAATAGGTTATATTTTTATAGATGAAAAAGAAATTAGATCAATTAACTAACTCTTCTGTAAAACACATCACACTAAATTCAGAAAGGAAGAATAGGATCAAATCCAAAAACTCAGAAAAAGACATGGATGATTTGAAACTTACTTTATTTCTTCAATACCTATGGTGGTTACATATCATGATGCAAAAACATGTCAAGGAACAAAGACATTCACTTTACACTATTCTACACCAAAACTGAACCCCTCTACATGCATATGAAATCCATATATATACCCTAAGTGACCACCTCAAGCCAAATTTGAAATTGAGCTCTCCCTCCAAAATAATCCTCCAATCAAGCTAAAACCCTAAATATTAGGAATAAAACATGCCTTGGTTTATGCCTTTATGTTGACATTCAAAATACATCTTTTTGGCTCATCTAAACTGACATATATGATGTCCCCTAAAATAATAAGCCAAAAACATATTCTAAACCAATGCCTTTTAGCCTACAATAAGGTCAATATGACTGACATGATATACATGAGTTACATCTCTTTGGCGGTCCTGGCATACTACTATCATGCCACTTGGAATGAGAATCCCAAGGCTCCACTTTCGCTCACTGTAGTCTTGAAGGACATTCACTACCATTCACTCTGCGGAATTCAAAACTTATCAAGTTTTATATTGGCTTGCATTGGTTATTGAAGCCTCTCAGAAAGTGAAGAAACAAAACTAAGGGTTTGAAACCCTAACAATATGGTGATGAACACTATGATTGTGGCATTAATTTGAGATTTTTTATTTCTACATTGAGGCTTGGACTATTGAAATTGAGGTTTTCATTGTTGACCTAGAGCTCGGGTTGTTGAATTGGAGCTTCTCTATCGATCTAGGCTCGGCTTTAACACCTTCATGGACACTGGTTTAATATTTCAAACATATCAAGCTTTAACTCACAGATAAGTGAAACTTCTCTTTTCTCTTGACTTTTGAAAATGTTGTTGAATGTCGTGTTGTTTAGTTTTTACTTCTTCATAACACATGGAAATGGTTTTGGGGTTTCTTTCTTGTGAACCTCTGTTTGAACACTTTATTTCACTATAGTTTGTCGACACCCAAGAAATGTTGATTAGATGTTTGTTAGAATGTTTGAAGTTGTAATTTGTCTATGTTTTCTCTTTCTATGACACTGGAAAGTGTGTAAATCACTATTTAATGGCCTGAGCCGAGCACAAACCCTCTTTAAGAAAGAAACAATGTTTGTGGAGTTCAAGCACGGGCTCATGATACCCACATACATGACTATATCAAGCTGGCCGAGAACTAAAATGCATCTTTTATGTGTTGTTTACTCTTTAAAAGCACTATCATTTTCTCTTTTTTGTTCATGCTACTCATGGCTCTTGAAAACTATTTCTTTATATGTACTACCTTCTTAAATCAAATCATATACAAAACATTCAAAACATTCAGGGTAAATTGTAACATTTTCAACTCTGAACTATATATTAAGACTTCACATATAGGAAAGCTCACAGTTATATGGATCTTGTCATGATCTTAGTTTTATATCTCAGAGCTTAGCACCTTCAAGGAACTTTGATGCTAGAATAATCAGTGTCCATCATAGATATGTTGTTGCTACTATTATTGGTATCATTCTTGCACATTTCTCTGAGTATCAGTGGTCTTCAAAAACTTAATAATTTGTCTTAGAAGAGTTATGTTTCTCTTAGAAGTTATAAATGAATGTATTCATTAGTTCCTTGTATCAATATGCTGACACATTATAGTGATCTATTTCTACTGATGAGACCTCTCAGCCTCTATTACAGCACAATCCTTGATAAAATTGTAGCTATTATCGAACCTTGTATGCTTTATAGCTAATTAATATGATTCACCATTAATGATTTTGTCCTTTTATTGCACTCCTCTTTCTGTAACTGTAGCATTCTATCTATGATCTCCTTTGAATTAATAAAACTGCAAGTAGGATCGTTTTAAATATTTCAAGATTTGATGTACTCATTGCATTTGCATAGTAAGGATGTGATAATAGTATAGCATTCACATGCTTTCCTTCAATTGAGCTTTTAATATTGTTGCATAAGAACACTACTGATATTAGTGATATAGATGCATTGTTATTGATCCACCAATTTCTATAGTTGAATGTTATGAACTGCATTTCTTTCTTTTCTGCATTTGATGCTCTGTTATGAGTTCATGGTATTCTTCTGACATGATTCTTTCTGTGAAGTTTGAGCATGGGCTCGTGACATTCACTATAGTTTCCTTTTCTCTTTGTTGTTGGTGAATTCATAATCCATTAGTCTTTGTATCTTGAATGTACTTCTCTATTTATTTTGTTCAACAATAACCCTTGGAAGCTAAAAAATTATTAAACATAATCAATTTGACATATTTTATGTCCGAATATCATGTTTCATGAATAAATATTCATGCATGAATTTTTTTTGGTTGATTGTGTTTATAAACTTGGAATTCTACCTTGCTTTTCTGAAAAAGGTTTCTAAAGCTACAAAGATCTAAGTCACTTTAATTCAGATTTTTGTTTTGTAAAACAACAATTCTTTACATAATGCAGGAAGATAACCATAGATAGTAAAAGGTTTCATAGAGATATTTCCCTTTGATACTTCTATTTAGTTAGTGCAGATGTATATTTTTCCCTTGCATTAATTTTATTAGCAAATGTGCAACTCTGAAAGTATGATTGTTGTATGATGGTTTTTAGGTTTTCATGCATTTCTTAGATCCACTTTGGATTCAACCCCTATCTTTTTTCAATGATGCATGATACAAGACCTGATGAAGACCTAGGATGCAAGACACATGATACAAAATTCTAAGGATATGAAGACTAAAGAAGATGCAGACAACCAAACCAAGAGTGGAAAAGAAACCTAAAGGCAATGCATGGACTCCTCTTCCTCATATATCTGTCATGCTTTTATTTTTCATATGTTCCACTAAGCTCCAACATAGAAATGTAACTTGAAAAGAATATTCTTTATCACATTTAGTTTGAATGCACAATTTAATGATCAAGTATGAAATGTAAACTTAAAAATTGATCAATACTTAGAGTACAATAAATATGATGATATGAATGCAATAAAAATGTATCTCCATTTACATTATCTGAATACTAATATTTATAGAATGTACCTTTATGCAATATTTTGTTATTTTTTGGTTATGTTCTTGCATACACAAAATTGGGATAACAATTCTAGCAACTTTTGTTTGATGTCTACCTGTTAGACATGAAACTATGGACCTTATTCAAGGGTAAGTTGAGTCTAAAACCATAACAAACAATATGAAACATTTATTTGATATTAATATTCAACTAAACTAAAGACTCATGCAACCTAACAACTTACTCTCTACCTGAAGGCACTTTATTGAAACTAAAACCTAAAGAAACCTACTGCTTGACAACACTTATTGAAATGAAACCTCTTCTTGAGAAAGCACTAACCCTCAAAGTAAAGCTTGAGGAAGATCCCATTAATTGGGTGATGAAGGGTGCTCCCCTTAATGCCACAAACACATAACAGAAACAGAGAAGCAACAACAATTTGCAAGAACAAAAAATGGGCTTCTTATTATTTCCACAAATGTGGAATTACAAACTTTCAGAATTACAATATGCAAAGCCACATAGGCATTCCCCTTACAATATTCTGTAGGACAAAGCCTCGAATTATTACCCAGATCTACCGAGAACTGTCCTGAACTCCTAAGACAACACTACGGGCCTTCTTTATATAGGCAATTTCCACCGCCCGAGAAGGTTCCAGAAATTTAGCCCTTAGGGCTGACCAAACTTAGAATTATTTTATTTTTCATTTTAGTACATCATAGTCAGCTCAAAATAACTTTTGAAACCTGAACAAAAATTTTGAAGGAAAATTATTTTCTTCTATTTCAGGTGGCCCAACTTCCGGAGACCATAAGTCATCACCAGTTGACCCGATTGACTATTACAACCCCATTTTAGAAATGCCATGAAGCACTCTACAATATTTGTATTAAGCAAGCTTCATTCAGCCCAAGTTTCGACCTCATCCGGGGCCTCTAAAGCCTTCAAAACTGAGCTCGAAGTTTCTGTACCTTGTTTTCAATACCAAAAATTTTCAATATCTTAAAAACTAGACCTGGTCTAGCCATGAAACTTTACTGGCAGGCTGATATGACTGAGATGAACCTCCACATGCAAAATCAGAACATTCCGAGATCATATGGCCAACTTACTAAAAATACAAAGTTTCCATAAATAGCAGCTTTGCACAAGGTAGCTCTTATTGAAAAGAAAACAAAAATGTTTTTGGGTGATGCAAGATTTCCCTTACACCCAGGATGCTCCTGCATCAGACACTCGGGGTAATTTGAGAAGTGACCCTGTCACGACTCAGGTGTGCAGAGGAAAACCAAGATGGTTAACCTCCTCCCTTGTCAGCCATGATGAATCTTCAATAGGTCATCCTTTCCACTTGACCAGATATTCTTCATATGTCCTGTTCCTTGTGCTTCTACCAACATGACTATCTAGTATATCTTCAATCTCCTTGGTATCTAAACTACTGGCTGGGATACTCCACTGTGCCGCTGTGATCTCATCTTCAACACCTCCTTCATGATACTCTATCAAATTTGAAATGTTAAACATTGGTGAAATATTCAGCTCACTAGGCAATTCTACCTCATATGCATTTCCCGAATCGTGCTTCTTCAGTATCTTACATGGTCCAAACTTCTTCATTTTCAACTTGTTATATGTACCAACTGGAAATCGCTCCTTCCGCAAATGAACCATGACTTGATCCCCAACTTGAAATTCCTTATGTCTCCTTTTCTCATCTGCCTTAGCGTTATACTATGCATTCATTTTGGTAATGTGCTTCCTCACTTCCTCATGGATGTTCTTCAAGTGTTCTGCAAAATCCTCAGCTTCAGCACTGCTTATTTCTCCTTTATCTCTCTTCCTCAATTCAGATGCATTTCTTGGACTACTTCCATATACAATCTGGAATGGTGATTTACCAGTGCTCTTGTTGATAGAATTATTGTATGCAAATTCTTCCTATGGTAAAATCAAATCCAATCCTGTTGGCTTATCTCCAACCAAACATCTCAGCAAATTCCCCAAACTCCTATTCACTACCTCTGTCTGTCCATCAGTCTATGGATGATGTGACGAACTGAACTTCAAATCTATCTTCAACTTCTTCCACAACGTATGCCAGAAATATCCAACAAGCTTAGTGTCTCAATCTGAAACTATGGTCTTTGGAAAACCATGTAGCCTCACCACTTCTCTGAAAAATAATTCTGCCACATGAATAGCATCATTAGTCTTCTTGCAGGGAATGAAATGTTCCATCTTTGAAAATCTGTCAACCACCACAAAGATTGAATCATGTCCCCACTGAGTCCTCGGTAAATCAAGAACAAAGTCCATACTGATATCCTCCCAAGGATTCTCTGGTATAGGTAATGGCTGATACAACCCTGTATTCTGCTTCACTCCTTTGGCCATCTGACATACTCTGCAACTCTGTACAAACTTCTTCACATCTTGCTGCAACTGTGGCAAATAATAATTCTCACTAACCAAAGCAAGGGTTTTGTCATGACCAAAATGTCCAGCCAATCCTCTGCTATGCTTCTCCTTGATGAGATTCTCCCTCATAAAACTTTGTGGAATGCACAACTGACTCCCTTTGAATAGCATATCATCCTGGATGATGAAATCCAGCCATTTCATCCTGTCTAAAGTAACAGGTTCTGTACAAGCTTTCCAGGCTTCACCAAAATCAAGATCCTTTGGATACAAATTATTGAGTTCATTGAACCCAACCACCCCAATCTGCATCTCTGTTAGCAATAGTTTCCTTCTGCTAAGGGAATTTGCAACCCTGTTAGACTTTCCACTCCTGTGTTTCAAAAAAAATGTATAACTCTACAAAAATTCAACCCATTTCAAATGCCTTTGATTCAACTTTCCTTGACTATTCAAATATTGCAAAGCTTGATGA
>MU224311.1:206943-232948 GCA_018584345.1 Thuja plicata | reverse complement strand
CCACATACCTTTTCTTCTGTGTCATTCAATGGCTTTAGCTTATGTCACACTCCATCCTTTGTCACGGAATAGGTATTCGCATGACCATCATGTACAGCACATCTATCAAACTGCCATGGTCTACCCAGCAACATATGACATACATCCATAGATATTATATCACATAGTACCTCATCATGGTATCTACCAATCTTGAACTTCACGAGGCATTGTTCATTGATCATGACCTTGTGGTCATCCTGTACCCAGGAAATCCGATATGGATGTGGGTGTTTCTGTCTCTTGAGCTTCAACTTTGTCACCATCTCTTCGGACACCAAATTCTGAGTGCTTCCACTATCAATAATCACATCACAACACTTACCCTCACACTTGCACCTGGTGCGAAATAGGCTCCTCCTTTGTTGAGGTTCATTCTCACCACTCAATAGGACTCTTTTGTTAATCAGCGTTTCTCCTCTTTCAGCATCTTCAAAATGTGATGATCTAGCATCTTCATCTACATGTGCAACTCTGGCCTATCCTTCATTTCTCCTATCTATTCTTCCTTTGTGTTGAGGACATTCATATGCCCTATGACCTTCTTATCCACAGTGAAAACATGTTCCATGGAAGCATCCTCTTCCTGATCCTTGTCCGCGTCCTCTTCCTCTTTGATCTCTATTATTTTGATTGAAATTATTTCCCCTCTGACCCTGACTACTAATGGCCTCATCCTTCTTTTTTTGATCTTCATTTCGGCCTCCATAAGATCGTCCACTAGATCTTCCACCGCGACCTCTTCCGCTTTGCCTGCTTTCAAAATTCTTGTTCAACTTTTCCTCTACCTTTAGGGAAAACTAGTAGGCCTCTTCAATACTGTTCATTCGAATCAGGTTCAACTCCTCCTAAATGCTCGGCCTCAACCCATTAAGGTAATGGGAAACTTTCTCCTTGTCAGCTTCCGCATGGCCTATTTGGATGAGGATTAGATAGAACTCCACCGTATACTCTTGGAAAGATTTTCTTGCTTGCTTCAAACTTTGCATTTTCTTCAGTAGGTCAAGCTCATAATCAACAAGAATGAACTTTCACTTCAACTTATCCACCATCTAATCCCATCTTGTGATTTTATCCTTTCCTCTTCAATTTTGCTCCAATTGGATCTCCTGCCACCAGATCTTTGCATGACGCTTCAGTCTGGCCTTCACAAACTTGACCCGATCAGGATCCTCAATATCTTCATACTCAAAATATTCTTCACATTCATTGATCAAGTCAATCAACTCCTCTGGGTTGAGATTCCCTGAAAATGTAGGAATCTCAATCTTAGGTCTTTTCCCAATCTTGGAAATGGCTCGGAAAAGCCTTTCTTCTTCTGGATTCAAAACTTCAACTTCTTCTTGATCATCATTTCCTTCTTCAGTTTCATCCTCATTTTCATTTCTAACATTAAGATTCACTCCTTTGCGAATCTCTTCTTGCAATGCTCGCACTTGTCTCTGGAGCTCTCTAACTTTAGGTGTCACAACAACAGCTCTTCCGCCACATTCCCTTCGTGGAGGCATTTTTACGATGCGCACTGAAACCGTAACCACAGTCCTACTGCAAACTGCCTCATAGTCAACGATCTATTTACACACTCAGGAATTCCTGCTCTGATACCACTTAATGAAGGGTGCTCCCCTTAATGCCACAAACACATAACAGAAATAGAGAAGCAACAAAAATTTGCAAGAACAAAAAATGGGCTTCTTATTATCTCCACAAATGTGGAATTACAAACTTTCAGAATTACAATATGCAAAGCCACATGGGCATTCCCCTTACAATATTCTGTAGGACAAAGCCTCGAATTATTACCCAGATCTACCCAGAACTGTCCTGAACTCCTAAGACAACACTACGGGCCTTCTTTATATAGGCAATTTCCACTGCCCAAAAAGGTTCCAGAAATTTAGCCCTTAGGGCTGACCAAACTTAGAATTATTTTATTTTTCATTTTCGTACATCAAATTTGGCTCAAAATAACTTTTGAAACCCGAACAAAAATTTGGAAGGAAAATTATTTTCTGCTATTTCAGGTGGCCCAACTTGTGGAGACTATAAGTCATCACTAGTTGACCCTATTGACTATTATAACCCCATTTCAGAAATGCCACAAAGTTCTCTACAACACACAAATTAAGCAAGCTTCATTTAGCTGAGGTTTTGACCTCATTTGGGGCCTCTAAAGCCTTCAAAACTGAGCTCAAAGTTTTTGTACCCTGTTTTCAATACCGAAAATTTTCAATATCTTCAAAACTAGACCTGATCTAGCCATGAAACTTTACTGGCAGGCTGATATGACTAAGATGAACATCCACATGCAAAATTAGAACATTTCGAGATCGTATGACTAACTTACTAAAAATAGCAAGTTTCCATAAATAGCAGCTTTGCACAAGGTAGCCCTTATTGAAAAGAAAATAGAAATATTTTTGGGTGATGCAAGATTGCCCTTACACCTAGGATGCTCCTGCATCACCGGGATACATAATATATCTCTATATCTTGTTGATAGTTGAACAAAATTGTTCTCTTTACATTCAGTGATGACAAATGGGCCTATCCAAAGTTATTAATATTATCATGCTGTCCTGGTCTACTTTTCAACACATCCCATTTAAGATCCAAATTACCCTCTTTAGATTCTTTCAGTGTAGCCTTCTTATCAAAATACTTGTTATTTTGAATATGTCTTAACTCCATTTTTTTTAATACTCTAATCCTTTATTCTTCTAGGTGCAATAGCTCAACAAACCTTAGTTTAAGAGAATCTTCTTCTTCAAATAGCATCATTGATAAACTAGCTGTAGGGATGGAAACTCAATTGAAATTGGTAACCTAGCTTCCCTACTATATACTAGTACATAGGGTAAGCTACCAATGATCTTGTTTGGTGTAATTCTCTCCAACCATAGGGCTGCCTTGAGCTTGGAATGCCAATCTCTTTTGTTCTCCTGTAAATTCCTCTTGATAATCCTAATCAGGTTTTTATTAGTAGACTCAGGAAGTCCATTACCCTAAGGGTAATAGTTAGATGATGTATTCAAATAGATCCCATTTTTTACAGGTCATTCTATTATTCTAGAACCAACAAAATCCAATGCATTGTCTGAAATGATTGATTGAGGAACCCCAAACCTAGTTATAATGTCTTCATAGAAGTTGAGAACAACAGATCCAGTTGTTTCCTTCAATGAAATTGCCTCGGTCCACCTCGTAAAATAGGCTATAGCTGTCAAAATCCATTTGTGACCTTCTCTAGAATTAGGATTAATATGACCTATGAAGTCTACTCCCTACTTGATGAATGGTTTTTCAACAATAATAGGATTCAATGGCAATGTTGTTAGCCTTTGTTTTCTTGCAAAAAGAGCACATTTTGGAAACTTTCTTGCCCATGAATGGGCATCCCTAAATAAATTAGGCCAATAATAACTTGCTTTCAAGATTTTCCAAGCTGTAGTCTTAGGGTTAAAGTTCCCTCCACATGATCCATCATGAAATTCAGATAATATTTTGTTTTGATAAGCAACATCAATACATTTTAGCAACATTCCAGAAAAATATTTCCTATAAATCATTCCATTAATTAAAAAATAGGGAACAAATTGTAATCTTAAATACCTCCTCTTGGGCTTATCAATATCAAGTGGACATTGTCGAGTTTGTAAAAATCTTCTCATATCAGTCAACCAATTTGC
The DNA here is from genome assembly GCA_018584345.1 of Thuja plicata. NCBI lineage: Eukaryota > Viridiplantae > Streptophyta > Pinopsida > Cupressales > Cupressaceae > Thuja > Thuja plicata. The sequence continues at coordinate 229,220 of MU224311.1, read as the reverse complement.
TGGTTGTTTATTAGGTACAAGATATCTTTAAGTAAGACAAACTCCACATTGCTTTAAGTATCTCCTTCATTTTCTTCTATTTGTGCACACAAACCCTTGCCTCTAACCAGCTTATTTACTTGGATATGCACATCATATTCCATAGCTCTGGTAATCCATCCTTCTCTTTTCTCATTCACTTCTTTGTTTAATAGGAACTCTTTTATGATATGATGAGCTACCATAAAATGAGATTTGTTTCTAGAAACCAAGTGTTTAAACTTATTCAAAGATTTGATAATACCAGGTACATGTTTTTCAAAAAAATTATACCTTTGTTCATACTCATCCATCCCTTTGCTGAAAAAGGAAACTGACTATTCTAGATTGTCATCATTCTTTTGCAATACATAGATGAAACAGTGTCATATCCTCCATAAGTATATAAGATGAAATCTTTAGAAAAATCAAGGTTAGCTAATGTAGGAACTGATGATAAAGCCTATTTAATTTGTTCAAAACTTAATTTTCTCTATTTAGTCCAGCTGAAAGGCACATTTTTCTTCAAAATTGTAGTTAATGGTTTTAACAAATTGGCAATGTTTGGAATAAAGAGTCTAACAAACTTTATTTTGCCAATAAATCTTTGCAATCCTTTCTTGTGTTTTGGCAGAGATAAATAAAGAATTGCATGGATTCTTTCAAGATATATTGTTGTATCTTCTTTTGGAACTTGATATCCTAAATGTTTACCCTCATGGACTATAAAAACTAATTTTTTAGGATTGAGAGAGATTCCAAAATCTCTACATCTCTTAAGCACCTTCCTTAAATGGCCTATATGCTGATCTACAATCTTGTTATAAGTAGTGACATCATCAAGATAAATTAAGAGAAATTTATACATCAAAATTTTAAAAGCCATGTCTATTACTTTCTGAAATGTAGCACCTGCATTTGATAAAGAAAATGGAATTCTTTTGTATTCAATTGTTCCCCATTTAGTAGTGAAAGCTATTTTAAATTCATCCTCCCTTTTTACTAACACTTAATTGCAAACAGAATAACCACTAGAATAACCATCTAGAACTGAAAACTTTTTAGATCCAGAAACATAGTGAAATATTTATTCCATTGATGGAAGAGGGTGTCTATGTTTTAGAGATGCCCTATTAAGGTCTCTAAAATCCACACATAATCTAATCTCTCCATTATTCTTCCTTACAGGAACTAAATTTGAAACCCAAGGGGTATGTTTAATTGGGAATATTATACCACTATCAAGAATTTTATTGAGCTCTTTAACCATTAAGGGCTCTAAATTGGGGTTAATTGGCCTTTTTCTTTGCCTGACTGGCCTGGAATCGGCCTCTAAAGCAATAGTGCACTAGGCCAATTGAGTGTAAAACCCTTTTAAATCATCATAATCCCAAGCAGAAGTATCATTGAATTCTTTAAATAAAGCAATAAGAATCTCTTTATCTAGAGGAGAGTTGACTTTACCAACCTTTAGAAATTTATCATTGAATATATCCAACTCCTCATAATGACCTTCTTTAATGAGCATGTTGTTTTTGTTCCTCTTGAACTGATCATTAGAATTTAAGATGGATTCCAAACTAACTAGTTCTTTAGGAAGTTTATTTGACTTCAATTGTATAATTTGGTCTCAAAACTGTTGTTCCACTTTGTTGTCTTTAGGAGCTGAAAAGAGATCTGCTTCTTCCATAAAGTTTAAAATATTCTCATTAGTGTTAAAAAATTTATAGCTAACATCATTATCTGGAATGGATGACCTTACCACAATCTTAATGTGAGATTGATCAGTCATTACACCTTTATTTTCAGGAATTGTGGCTTGAGTACCAATAGCAGGTAACCTATCAGCATGTTAATTTTTACTTCTAGGTACAAATATCAGGTTGAATGCATCAAAATCATCTAAAATATCTGACACTCTACCCTTATATAGTTTTACAAGATCATTTTTTATAGCATGAAAACCTCTCATCTGATTAACCACCAATTCACTATCTCCAAAGGCCCTCAAACACGTGACATTCCTTTTCCTTTCCCTCTCTAAGCCCTATATCAAACCTTCATATTCAGCCACATTATTAGAACAAGAAAAAGATAACCTGAATGCAGCATAATATTTGTGACCATCAAGAGATGTGTGTAAGAAAATACACCTTCATGAAATTAAGAATGAAAGTAACAATTTTATGGAAAGATAAACAAGTTAATCTAAGAATTGAAAATAGCAAACTATATCATCTCATGGTTCTCTATCCAAGCTTTGTTAAGAGAGCTCTCAGGCTTAATCTCTCTCAAGGACAATCCTAGAATGATATATGTATGAAATTCAATTCTCAAATCTAGCTAGAATGCTTAAAATGCTCAACAATGCTCCAATATCATAAGAGAAAATAGCAAAATGCTCCTAAACATGATATGCTAAATGAAATGCAAATGATAAAAATCTCTCAAAATCTCTCAAATACTCCTCAATAAGCCTATAATAAGGATTCTTTAGCTCTTGAATTCTTAGATCCCAAACACAAAGGAATTTGCTTGTATTTATACCATTTTCCCAAGGGTAGGGGGTAGAGTGAATTGATCATGATCAAAGCTTGGTTAAGTCAAAATCTTTGAGGTGTTTGCAAATGGAGGAAAAGTTGGCTAGTTGTCTCAAAGAATTAGGAATTAAATAACTCCATCATTTAATTAAATTAGCCATGGAAGGGTGATTGGGTTGGATTTGATCCCATTTGATTTTGAACTATACAATTGAAAAATCAATTACATAATTTGATTAATCCCTTTAGGCTTGAATTTAATTATTTGATTTCATGATTATTTGATTATTTAATTTGATTTGAATTTTATTCCTTTGATTTGATAAATGTCCATTTGATTTTCTTTGAGATGATATTATGAAGCATTTGGCTGAGATTTATAATTTGGAATGTTTGAGATACACCTGTAAATTTTAGGTGTCTACAAATGCCCCTCTTTGAAGTAATGTGTGAAGCGCATTGATTCAAAGAAAGTTTGATTGTCCTGATCATTAAGCTGATACTGATGAGCTGATATGAAAAGATGATATGAAAATCCTGACATGAAACATGATATGAAACCCTGATATGGAACCCTGATATGAAAATCAATATGAAACTCTGATATGAAACCCTGATATGAAACTTTGATATGATACTCCGATATGAAACTCTGATATGATTCTCTGATTGGTAAAGTTTGAAATTTTAATGCCCCAAAATTGATACAAGATATGATGCAGAATCCCAGTTTGAGGATATGATGATGCCCCCTCAAAAATGGAATCATCTTGGTCATAAGTGAAAGGTTTTGATGAACAAAGTGCAAAGAATAGATCAAAGATGATAGCATTTCTAATAATCTATGATGTGAACAGATGTCGAGCAAATGTCGTAGTGAGCAAAATATGCAAATTAGGGTTGATTAGGTCCAAAAATCTTAGAAAATAGGTTAAAATAGCTTAAATAGGTTGAAAAACAAAAAATTACTATTCATTTTCACTTTTAACTATTGAGAATTTTCTCTGATCCTCTGATGACTGATAGTGATGGTGGTTCTGATTCGAGAGCACAGATTCAAGTGAGCACACAGATATCAAAGAGCACCTGACTATAGGCTGGATGTAGGATATGCCATAGGGTATGGCATTATATGCTCAAGTATAGGCAAAGAGATTGATGTGGGGTGCATAGGTTGACTACCAGTTAGCTTGTTTACAAATTGATCAGTTGGGATATGGTGTGTGGGAAATGCTACCATAGGTTGCAGACGCGGAGATGTCCGCTGAGTATCAAGAGTGGTTCCTACAACATCGGTTTATGAGATTTACTGAACTGGCAGAGCCTATTCTGGATGTGGATGATTTGTCTAAGTATGATGGAGATGGTGGAGATGATGGCGAGGATGGCGATAGACCACACTGGTGCAGAGTCCAAAGAGCACCCAGAGTGCCACGAGTATAGAGAGTAGGGCCTTGGATGAGAGACAGATATGTGAGAGGCCAAGGTGCTAGGTTCAGATAGCCTAGGTAGAGATTAGCAGGTGCACAGGGACCTCAGGGTCAAGATCCATTGAGATTAGATGAAAATTGGGCTAGACAGAGGAACATATGGGTTTAGGATGCTAGACAGGTTCCTGGGCAGATACCATAGGTTGACCCACAGTCTAGCACAACATAGGTTATACCACAGGTTCCTTTAGCTCCTTAGGCACCACAAGTCCCTCCAACATTGTAGGGACCTCTAGTGTCAAATGATATAGTGTGGGATGTATGGGGATTATAGGTTGGTATGACTATAGTGACAGCCAGATTAGATCAGGTCACGACCATGTTATAGTAGATTCTGGCCACGTTGGCTCAGCTACCGACCAGTGCAAGTACTAGTTAGGCACCTCATGGTTCACAGGATAGATCAAGTGATAGAGATCCTAATGGCACAGGTGGGTCAAGCATAGGTTTAGATGGATCAGGTGCCCCTATTGGGTTATGAGAAAGAAATGGACCCATGATTTTGTATCATATGTATTTGTTGATCAGGACTTTGATGTACCATTGATGTACCATTGTTATTGATGTATCATTGATGTACTAACTATGCTAGAGACATTTGATGGACTTTTATCCGATGATGATCTTTTGATTTTTCCTTTGATGATGTTTATGAGAGTTCCTTTTATGCATGTCTATATGTTTCTATGATGCATTTAATTCTAATGTTCAATGGATATAAATGTCTTAGAGTAGGACATAGATAAGTGGATGAAAATGATGCAATTTTAACTCTATATGTTTTTTTGTTTGAACAATGTATGGGTTATACAATGCATTGAATGAAATACTTAGTGCTTATGGTAAATGAAATGCATCTATCTTTTTCTTATTTTGAATGTATGCAATTTAATTCATGAGATGCAATTATAAATGATGATATGGAAAATGATTAATGAATAATGTATATTTTTGTTGTTTTTCTCTTGACATGAATGTATAATGAATAATGACTAATGATAATGAATCCAAAGGAAAATCTCATGTTGAATGACTTAAAATCAATTCATTGATGAAGTGTTGTCAACTTTTATCCCCCCTCGTTGAACTTGGAAAAATTGCTAGAAAGACAAGGCTTCTGAGAATGAAACATTTTGAGAATGCAAGCGAGAGAGAAACAAGCAACTAAATCTAATAATAAAAATGCAACTAAGCTAACATGCAAGAAGAAAATAAGCTAACATGAAAGAAGCAACTAATCTAACATGCAAGAAGCAATGCAACTAATCTAACATGCAAGATGCAATGCAACTAATTGTCCTTGTAGTTTGCAAATAGAATGCAAACTGAGATATATTATCATCATAGAGCGTTGTGGAACTAGGAGTCCATACAATCCTTATTGGTGCCACTGTGACCATAAGAATATGAATATGACTTTCTCATGTGTGGTAACCCCTTTCTATGAAACCAAGTACAAATCTCACTAGTTGGAAGACCAACTATGGGAGTATGAATATTGGGTTAATCTGATTCAATACATTGCAAGTGGATGTTGGTAGTAAGATATGGAAAATATAAATAACCAAGGTATCCTTTTGCATAAACAAACAAAGGTTAACCCTTCATATTTTATGAATGTCCTCTATGGTTCTTCAATGACCATGTCTTCAGACTAACTCTCACAAGTTTAAAGAATCTTCCTCAAAAGAGTCACTCAGAAGCTTAAGAAAACATCATGTCTTTTATCCTTGCCAATCTAGCTTAAACATCATTGATTTGTTAAAACGAACATGACTCAAAAAAGTTAATGAAAAACTCACCAAAAATTCCAAGTGTTTGTGAAATGTATCAAGATTTTCAAATAAAAATTCCAAACAATCTGATCATTTAAGGTGTGTCAAATTTTTATTCCTGATAAAATAAGGCATTGAGATTCGAGGATCATGTTATGTGATCAAATTGTTTAGGGTTGAACAATGATAGTAATCAAAGGTTCGAAAATGTCTCTCCTAAATCTGAAAATCTGCTTTTGACATTTGACCCAAATGTTGCATTATTCAATCTAGGTGGCATCAAAAATCTATGATGTGTGCCCCCAAGTGATAAATGTGGCCAATGTGATACGTAGGGAAATTGAATCTAGAATGTGACAAAATGCAGCTCTGAGGCTTCATTAGGGCAATGCATGAATGACATATGCAATGAGGATATGGACAAGCGAGATGACGAAACCACAATATGTACAAATGCAACTAGGAAACACCTAAGGGACAAAAGGTGCCTATTTGCAGGTTTTCACCTCTTGGGATTATTGCTCTTTTTCCCTTTGTCTCTTTTTTTTGCTACCAAGGTGCCTATTTCTAGGTTTTCACCAAGGCACTTTTTTTCTCTTTTTCAAATGTTTTTGGCTTTTTGAAATTTTTGATTTTTTTGTATTTTTAAACTTTTCTCCTTTTTTTTTTTTTTTTAAATTTTCCCATGTACAAAGGTGATGCTTGAATCATCTGATACCCTTCATCTTTATACTCTTTATTATGATAATGTTTCCTCTAAATCAGGTGTGGAACGTCTTAAGATGAATTCTATTGATAGGTTCCAGCAATTCATCACCATCACAATCAGCCAATTTGTAGGTCCCCATCCCAAATGAAGAAACAATGACAAAAGGACCAAGCCAATTTGCTTCCCACTTTCCTTTCTTTTCTCTATCAGCCTAATTTTTTTTATTTTCTCTCAATACTAGATCTCCTATTTGAAAGTTTCTTGGCTTGATATGTTTGTTATAATTCCTAGAAATTTTATTTTGATACACTTTCAAATGATCATAAGCTTGAGTTTGATGTTCCTCCAACAATTCAAATTATTGAAGGTGGGAAACACTATAATCCTCATCTGTTATCAATCCATGCAATGAAACTTTGAGGGATGGTATTTCAACTTCTAAAGGAAGAACAGCTTCGGCCCCATTAACCAAAGAAAAAGGTGTAGCTCCTGTCAGGGTTTGAATACTAGTCCTATAGGCCCATAATGCTAGATTGATTTGAAGGTGCCAATCCTTTCCTGATTTTCCCATGAATCTCTTAAGTATTTTCAGGATGTTCTTGTTAGTAGCTTCTACTTGTCCATTACCTTGGGGATAGTAAATGGATGAAGAGTGATGTGTAATGTGGAATGTGTCACAAAGTTCATCAATATCTTTGTTCTTAAACTGTTTTCCATTATCCATGATGATGGCATGAGGAATTCCATATCTGCAAATGATATGATTTATTATAAACATGGAAATTTGTTTTCTTGTTGCAGTTGATAAAGGGACAACTTCAACTCATTTAGTAAATTATTCCATCGCTGTGATTATATACTTGTGTCCATTTGAGGAAGGTGGATAAATCGTGCCAATTAGGTTGAAACCCCATTGATAGAATGGCCATGGTGTGACAAAAGGTTTTAATTCATGTGCTGGTTCATGAATCAAGTTTCCATGGTATTGAAATTTCTTGCAAACTTTAACATATTGACAAGCATCTCGTTCTAAGGTTTTCAAAAAGTACCCCATACGCAATATTTTCTTAGCTAGGTTTAAACCATTTGAATGTGACCCACAAATCCCCTTGTGGACATCTTTAAAGATAATTTTGATTCATCTTCCTCTAGACATCTAAGGAGTGTTCCTTCAAGACCTTTGTGATACAATGTGTCAGAAAGAATAGTATAATGGGTTGCTTGTCTTATGAAATTTCACTGTTAAGCTTGGGTTTGGTTTATAGGAAAAGTTTGATTTTTGAGATAAGCATAGATAGGTCCATACCACAGAGAGTCATTTCCATGTAAAAGGGTAATAATTTGGGTCTTAGGTAGTTCAAATGTTGGTTTCACCAATTCTTCCACCAAAAACTCATACTTTTCATTTTGATCGGGTAGCTGAAGTAAATATGCCAAAGAAGCCATTCCATCGGCTACTCTATTCTTGTCTCTTGGAATTTGTACAAAATTAATCAAAGCAAAGTACTTCTTCCAATTGTCCACTAAGTTCTTGTAAGGCAATAATTTTTCATCCTTAGTATTATACTCATCATTAACTTGATTAATGACTAATTGAGAGTCCCCATAGACCTGTAACTCTGTGACATTCCATTCCAAAGCTGTCTTGATTCCTATGACCAAAGCTTCATACTTTGCTATGTTATTGGTGCAAGGGAACAATAAATTGTAAGATTTTGGGATTTTGTAGCCTTGTGGTGTAATAAAAACAATGTGTGCTCCACTACCATTTTTGGTATATGATCCATCAAAGTATAGAGTCCATGTCTTTGCTTCGACATTCACAATTGTAGAATCGGGGTATTTGACTTGTATAGGATGTGTAGATTCTTGGGGATATTTAGCCAATTGATTGGCTATAACTTGACCTTTGATTGCTTTTCTATCAACATATTCAATTTCAAATTCACTAAGTACCATGACCCACTTCGCAATCCTTCTAGTTAAAGCTGTTTTGCTAAGTAAGTATTTCAAGGGATCAATTTTAGCTATGAGTTTCACCTTAAGCAATAACATAATGTGTCTTAAATTTTGAGAGGCATATTCCACTACTAGGAAATCCCTTTCCATGAAGCTATAATTTAACTCATATTTGATCAAGGTTCACTCAAATAGTAGATAGCTCTTTCTTTCCCTTCATCTTCCTCTTGTGCCAATAAGACTCCTAAATATTTTTTTGTTGCTAAAATATAGAGTAATAAAGGTTTCCCTTGAATTGTTGACATTAAGATAGGAGGATTCATCAAGTAATTTTTCAACAATAAAAATTCTTTGTCACACTCCTCATCCCATGTGAAGATGGTGTCTTTATGTAGTAATCTGGTGAAAGAATGACATTTTTCAGCCAATTTAGAAATGAACCTTCTAATAAATTGAAGTCTTCCTTGAAGTGATCTCATTTGACTAATATTCTTTGGAATGTCCATGTCCATTATTGCTTGTACCTTTTTAGGATCTACTTCAATGCCTTTTGTTGAAACAATGTATCCTACGACTTTTCCAGATTGTACCCCAAAGCTCATTTCTTTGGGTTAAGTCTCACCTTGAATTTTTCTAACCTTGCAAAAATCTTGTCAAATATAGATAGATGATCTTTGCTTTCATGTGACTTAGCTAAAATGTCATCCACATAATATTCCATAAAAGTGTGCATCAGATCATGGAAAATGGTAGTCATGGCTCTTTGGTAAGTGGCTCTGGCATTTTTGAGATCGAAGGGCATGACATTCCAACAAAAGGTACCCCATGGGAATGTAAAAGTTGTCTTCTCTTGATCCTTAGGTGCTATTTTAATTTAATTATATCCACTGAATCCATCCATTAGTAAAAGCATAGAATGACCTGCCGTGAGATCTACAATAGCATCAATGCTAGGTAAGGGAAAGTCATCTTTTGGGAAAGCAAGGTTTAAATCTCTAAAATCTGTGAAAACTCTGATTGTTTTATCATGTTTGGTAAGTGTTACAATATTGGAGATCCATTCAGCATATGCTATTACTCTTATAAATCTTGCCTTGAGCAATTTCTCCAATTCATCTTTGACTAATATGGCTATATGCAGATGCATTTTTCTCAACTTCTGCTTTATAGGCTTGACCCCTGGTTTCACATTTAAGTGATGCATAATGAAAATTGGATCTAATCTAGGCATGTCAGCATATGACCATGTAAAGTTGATTTTCTTTTCTTGAAAGAAAGTAATGAACTATTCTCTTTCCAAAGAGCTCAAAGATGTTGCTAAGTGAATGAATTTAGGATCTTTTTATGTTCCAATGTTGACCCTTTTTGTAGGTTGAATAAGTATAGGTGATCTTTCATCTTCATGAGCTGGCAAGGTGTCCAATCTATCTCCCTTAGGTGCTAAAGTTGGGTGTTCACCTTCGGAAACATCCTTTATTTTAACTTTTTTGGGGTCTAACACTGCCACATGGTGGTTTTCACCACTAGACCTTCTCATTATATTTAAATATTTTTTCTTCATTTTTTGGATTAAAAGGTTGAACACCTGCCCCTCTCATCATGTCTGGAGTGATTTCATTGGTGGAAGAATTAGGTTTGACCGCATTGAGGTATAAAGCCATTGAATTGTCATTTGGGAAGTAGAGTAAGTCATTTGACTCAGACAGATCCCAATCAATAAGTTCGGGATGCATTAAGGATAAAGAATCATTGAATGGGTTTTCATTTGAGGGAGTTAAGGACATGACTTCATTAGATGGTTTGTACATTGTATCATCAAGGTCTATTACATGTTCCTCTTCTAGATGGTCCATGGAAGAAGGATAAGAATATTCTCCATCAACGTCCTCTAAGATTTCTATGGGAAAGAAAGCATGTGGATTAAACACTAGCGTAGAATATCCCACTAAAAAAGGTACCCAAGGTTCACCTACCCATTGAGTGAAAAGAGGTGCTTGTTCTATGTTGACGTGTTGAGGTTCACTTGCTAGTTGAGTTGAATTCGAACCTTGAACCATATGTTCTTGACTTGTTGAGGTTCACTTGCTGGTTGAGTTGAATTCGAACCTTGAACCTCGAACCTCTATGTCATGACAAGAATCTTTGAACAAGGAACCCCACTCATATTCTCTAGAATCATATTCACTTTTAGAACCTATCATATGGATATGTGCATGGAAATCATGCATGGGACTTGAACTTTCTCCTTTATGTTGAAAACCCATGCCAGCTTTCTCTTCTTTGGCTCTTCAAATGGGTTCAGTAGGTTCTAACAACCCTCTATGTCAAACTCCTAAGGGTCCTCTTCCCTTATACCCCATTTTCTTCATGATATCAGATCCTTTGCAATATTGATTAGTTTGGATATTGATATGTTGCACCCTTTCATTGGGATTAGCTGAATTATCATCATCTTTATAGAGCCATTGTAATACCTCATCATATTCTTTGCCTAACTCTTGTTTGTCACATTCCCTCACAAAATGGGCATTGCACTTATGAGGTTGATGATCTTTGGATGGTTTCCCATTTTTTCTTGGAGATGTAGGTAAATCAAAGAGGGAAATGGAATATTCCCCTACTCCTTTTGAATTAATTTAACATTGTTTTTCAAATTGATGCATTTGGTCACTCATCTTTTCATAATGATATTTCTTAGTTTGTTCTCTTTCTTCCTTAGTGGGTTTAGAAGATTCCAATCTCAATTTTGAAGTCTAAACTAAAGTATCCTTCGAATTTGAACCCTCATAACTCATATTTTATTTTCCCTTAGTTGATGTAGTTGAATTAGTTTGAATAGGGTTAGGAGTAGGTGTGACATTGGATGTTTTTTTTGACTTCTCTTCTTTGACCTCTTCCATGGTAATATCAGGGATAACTCTTTCCCTATTATGAGAAATATACAATTCATGACTTGGCTTCAAAGCATTGCAATATTGGAATGGGTTTGAATCTCCTCCAATTGTGATCTCCTCCCCTAGGTATGGAAATTTCACGCATTGGTGATATGTAGAAGGTACCACTTGCATCTCATATATCCAAGGCCTTCCTAGTAAGATGTTTTAGGTCAATTTCATGTCAAGGACTTGACATATAGTGTCCTTTTTTATAGGTCCCACTTGAATTGGTAGAATGATCATACTCTTTGAAGATCTTTCCTCTTCATCATAAGCCTTACAAGTTATTTTCTTCTTTGGATCAATTGAAGACTCAGATAGACCTAATGACTTGACAAGGTTTAAAGTGCAAATATTTAGATGAGCTCCACCATCTATGAGAACTCTTTTAATCCTATGTCTTTGGATTAATACCTCTATATGTAAGGGTAAGTTTTGAGGATGTGTGATAGACATGTCATCTTGTTCTGAAAAAGAAAGGCAATGAGGGGCTATGAGGTGTCCCACCATGTTCTGAAATCTGTCTTCCTCTAAGTTTATATGAACTGTGGTCTCACATAAGGCCTTTTCCTAAATCTCTTTGTGATTAGGAGATAATTTTAGCAACTCCAAAATTGATATTTGGGCGGGTGTCTTTTGTAATTGGTCCACCAAACTACAATGTTTTGTGGTGGGTGTTATTTGTTTAGCCACAATAGTTGGTGCCTTGGGACTGATAGTAATAGGAGGAACTCCTTGTTAGGTAAACTTTGAGCCCTGCCCCCTTGTGATGGCATTAGCGGACCATTGAATAGGTTTGTCTTTAACCACAACAACATTGATGGTATTGTCATAAGTATGGGCAAAGTTGACATTATGACTACTTTTTACATTATTGGCATTGTTTCCTCCATTGTTGGAATTAGAAGATTCTCCCTTTTCATGCTTATAAAAGGGAGTCTTAAAGGATGTGTGATCTTCATTATTTTGAGTTCCATCCACCTTTATCACACCATTGTCTATGAGATCTTGTACCACATGTTTGAGACGTAGGCAATCATTGGTCTTATGTCCCCTATTTCAATGATAGTCACAATGGTTGTTCTCATTCCACCAATTTGGCTTGATATGTGGTTCGCAGGGTTGAGCCTTTGGTAGATCTATAAGCTTATTTGCAATAAGTTTCCTTAATGCATTTTCCAATGGTTCACTCAAAGTAGTGAAATTCCTCTTGGGTGTAGGTGCAAAGAATGGTTTAGGCTTGGAAGCCCCTTGATTGTTCGCAAAGTTGTTATTAGTGTTCTTGTTGAAGGGCACTTTGGGTGCTTGATTTACATTATTGGCTTGAGCTGAATTTTGAGTGAGATTGAAAGGGATAGCCTTTAAAGTATTAGCCTCCACCACTCCATCATTAACCACTCCTTTATTGTTGTTGTTATTCCTTGTCCAATATCGACTGTTGGTGTTGTTGTTGTTGTTATTCTGGTTTTGATTTTTGTTGGAGGTATTATTGTTGTTGTTGTTGTTGTTATTTTTTTTATCTTTCTAGAGTTTAATTTCTCCACTTCTCACCAATACCTCTTCCATTTTCATTCCATTCTCAATTAATTCTTGGAATGATCTAGGGAATTGTAGCCTTAAATGATAATGAAAGATATCCATCTTTTCCTTTTTGGGTACTCTTCAAGGGTATCTAGCAAATACTGTCCTCCATCATTGTAAGAAAAGTAGGAACCCCTCTCCATCTCTTTGTTTGGTATTGCACAGATTTAACATTGTAACCTCATGTTTCATGTTATAAGAATAGTGGGTTATAAATTTAGAGGCCAAGTCCTCAAAGGTCCTAATTTCGGAGGGTAATTTTGAAAACCACTCCATTGCCATGCCTCCCAAACTTCTAGGGAATAACCTCAGGAGGTAAGTTGTGTCATGCATGAACTCTAGACTTAGGGCACAAAATTCCCTTAATTGATCTTGGGGATCGGAGGTCCCTTTATATTTATCATATTTTGGATAAATTGTGTTTGTTGGAAATGGTATCATGACTAAGGATTTGTCAAAAGGAAAAGGACACAAGGCTTCAATAGAAAAAGGTTTAGGATCCCCACCTTGTTTCAATGTGCCCAATTGTAGTTGAAAAAATTGGAATTGTTTACTCATAATATCAATGTGGTTAGCCTCTGCTTCTTCTTTCTTAAGTTGGGTAAAATCATAATCATGTGGAAGCTTGAGACCCGTTTGTGCTAGGTCTAGGAAATAATTCTCTTTGTCCTTCTCCAATACTTTTTCCATAAGTTTCATAAAGAATGGGCTTTGCATAGCCTGGATAACCTTTTCATCAGTTAACTCTTCCTCATTTGGGTCCATATTGCCCCCATTGTTGGTGTTATTCATCCCTTGATTATTAGGGTCTATGTTCATCGCTCCATTGATATTGGTGTTGGATCCTTTGTCATTAGGATCAACATTTCCTTGTTTGCTTAGGTCCTTCTTCACATGATTAATCTGATCAAGATCTATATGACCGAATGAAAAAAATATCCTCAATTTTGTTTCTTTGATGGTTTCATGTATAGGATTTGTAGAAAAGGGATCACCTGGGAAGGGAGACTCTTGTCTTAGATAAGACCCGTCTGATTGTAGGGTAGCTTTTATGTAATGGGATCTAGTGAAGACCGGCATTAACATATGTCAAAATGAGGATAAAGGTTTCCAAACTTGTTCAATGACCAATCTGTGTGTGAATTTGCAAAATGCCCAGAAATGATAGATTCTGATCAAGACATGTATTCTCAGTGATAAAACGTCCAAAAGGGTATCCAAAAATCAAATTTTCTTATTCTCAAACTTTTGACAGATACCCACTTTTTTCCATTTAAAATTTCCAGGCGGCTCTTACCCGTGTGTAGGTGGCCATTTATTGATAATAAGTGGTTACTGGAAAATCTCTATGCAGCACTCTGCAGTTGGCAGGTGGCGTTTCTCTATTGTTAAGCAGTTTTTAAATGTTGTTACACGGCTCTTTCCAATGAACATGTGGTTGTTTGATGTTTGCACGTAGTGTTTTAACTTTGGTAAGCAGCCCAAGCTTTGTTTGTAAGTGGCTCTTCAATGATTGTACACAGCATTTTGTTGATCAGAACTGATTTTTTTAATTTTAATAGTGTTTTTAGGGTTTAAAATTTTAATGTCTATGATCAGATTTATGAAATAGTATTCTTGCATGAAAATAAAATACAAACTCATCACACACATAAGATTTGCATCATGTCCCTAAAAACCACACTAAAAGTGTATGTTCTCAGATGTTTGAACAGGTTTGTACAAGAATATCTTCCAAGTAGTCTACCTTAGCCTTAACAAATTTGGCTTTTAAACATGGCTCTATAAAGGTAGGTCTACTACTTTATCAGGTCTCAACCTATTCCGGTCTAAACCTTGACAAGATCCTTTACCCCTTTGAGGGCTTCCCACATGCACAAAAGTACAATTTTGTGCAATCTCAAAGGACTACTAGAGGAAGTGAGGATGACTTGCACAAGTTTTAGTCACTTTCCGATTAAGGAGAAGTGCATTATTTATAGTGGGTCAGATGATATTGTGGTAAAAGCAAGTATCTCCTACTTTGGATTGTTCCCTCTCACCATCCTCGTAAGGCAATTCTTGGGAGGCAGACCGTTTAAAGCTCTAATTAGCTAGCACGTTCATAAAAGTGGGAATTGAACTTGGTCCAACAAGTTTGGGAATTTGATTCACTCAAAGAGTGAAGAGCATATCCTTATTGTCTTCCTTTTGTTCCAAACACTTTAAACAATTTTGTTCATTTTCAACCTCTTGACAAGGAGGTTCTTAGAAATGAAGTGTGTGGTTCAATTAATCTTTCCTTTCTTTTGACTATCCAAACTTGACACTTTTGGCTTTTTGATCAACTTCAAAAAGTTGAGAGCATATACCTGATGTCTTGTTTTGAATAGAAAATAGTAAGGTGTCCTTATTTAAACTAGACTCAAATGAATTGCCACAAGTTAAGTAATGCAAGCTTGATTAGATAAGTACCTGATTTTGAAGCTAGCAAGGCTAGGCGCATTTTTGAGTGTTTTAGCTTGTTTTTACTCACCTAGTGGCGATCCTTCCCACTCCATCTCCTCCAAGAAAGTTAGTCAACACAAAGCACAAAAAAGTGAAGAAAACTTGAAAACCTTAAAGACACCAAAAAAACCTCCTAAAAGCTCCTTTAAATGAATGATTTATGGATTATTGCTTTTAAAGAAAGTAAGGATGCAAATTATTCAAAGGGTAGGAAATTTTTCCTTACATGCAAAGAACACCTTAAGATAGTGATCATATAAATGTTCTTCTTTGAATAATCTTTCTAACAAATTTGCATTATGAACCTCTTTATCATTTTTAATTTTAGCTCTTACCTTTTTGCTAGGCCTTGAGCTCTGGTTTCTGCACCTTGGGGTGATTTTTCATCTATAGAATAAGAAAACACAGAAAATTATAAAAATGACAGAATCAACCAAAAACTGATTTAAAGTAAAAGTTGCTACGCGACATTTTACAGCTAAACAGTGGCTACAAAATTTTAGTAAGCGATACTTTAAACTTTAGAATTGGCTTTTGACATTTTCTACGCGACGCTCAAAATATGACAGGTGGCAAAATAAACAAAGCAAGCGGTGTAGAAAGTATAAAGAGCGGTCAGAAAATGCTGTTACATGGTAGTTCAAAGTTCATAGGTGGTGCACTTTATCTGACAGGCAGTGCACTTTATCTAGCAGGTGGTCTGATTTATCTCTCACGCGGCCAAAGAAATAATGACGGAGATGATTCATGCTTTTCAAGCGGCGTTTTGATGTTTGTAGGTAGCTCTTTTCATTGTATACACAGCTCTTCTCCTATTTTCTGCAAAAATAAAATGAAAAACCAAGAAAATAGACCAAATAAAATGATAAAAATGTCAAATACAGAGGCTTAGAGCCCCACATTGGGCGCCATTATGTGTGTAATAAAACACACCTTCATGAAATTAAGAATGAAAGCAACAATTCTATGGAAAGATAAACAAGTTAATCTAAGAATTGAAACTAGAAAACTATATCATCTCACGGTTCTCTATCCAAGCTTTGTTAAGAGATCTCTCAGGCTTAATCTCTCTCAAGGACAATCCTAGAATGAGATATGTATGAAATTTAATGCTCAAATCTAGCTAGAATGCTTAAAATGCTCAACAATGCTCCAAGATCATAAGAGAAAATAGCAAAATGCTCCTAAACATGACATGCTAAATGAAATACAAATGCTAATACTCTCTCAAGAGCTCTCAAATGCTCCTCAATATGCCTATAATAAGGATTCTTTAGCTCTTGAATTCTTGGATCCCAAACACAAAGGAATTTGCTTGTATTTATAGCATTTTCCCAAGGGTAGGGGGTAGAGTGAATTGATCATGATCAAAGCTTGGTTAAGTGAAAATATTTGAGGTGTTTGTAAATGGAGGGAAATTTGGTTGGTTGTCTCAAAGAATTAGGAATTAAATAACTCCATCATTTAATTAAATTAGCCATGAAAGGGTGATTTGGTTGGATTTGATCCTTTTTGATTTTGAACTATACTATTGAAAAATCAATGCATAGTTTGATTAATCCCTTTAGGATTGAATTTAATTATTTGATATCATGATTATTTGAATATTTAATTTGATTTGAATTTTTTCCTTTGATTTGATAAATGTCCATTTGATTTTCTTTGAGATGATATTATGAAGCATTTGGCTGAGATTTATAATTTGGAATGTTTGAGATACACCTGGTAAATTTTAGGTGTCTACAGGAGACACAAGCATAACCCTTGCACGAACTCCATTCTTGTTTCTAGATCCATCAAAATATAGGTCCCAAACCTAATTAGATTGTTCTAAATCAGTATCATGGCTTTTTAACAAGTTTGACATATCAGGATTAGATTCAGATATTATATAATTACCAAAACAAGCATAAAAAGTAACGCTTTCTTGATTAAAATAATTCTCAGTTGCCCACTCATCCAACAATACATTAGGAATTCCCTCTATTTGAGTGTTAAAGGTTGGAAAATATTTGACCTCATAAGAATCTAAAATCACATAGCTTTCATTGATATGGCTTGGTACATAGGATTCTATGTGATCCATGGTCAACAATTCTAATTTTATGGTTACCTTTGCAACATACCTTGTTCTAAACAACATATGACACAAATTTGATGAAAATAATCCACCTATCTTTTCTATAAAATCCCTAGACAGACATAGGGCCAAAAAAGGGTGCAAATCAATGACATAAATATCCCGAGGAATGAAGTTTTGGCTAGCATGAAGGGTCAAACTTACATTCTTGACAATTCCTAAGGTATTGACTGATGAACCATCCAGCTGAAACAATCCCTTATCAAGAGGTTCATACTTCAAATCAAGTAAACATGCAATTTTCTTAGGCATAACTGTGTTGGTTGCACCACTATCAACAATGCAAATATGTACTAACTTGTTACCAATTATCAAGGACACATAAAAAGGAGGTGGCTTAACATTAGAAACTTTCTTACCATCCTTTATTGTTGTTCCTTTAACTTCTGCTACCTCTGTATTAGCTAAAATAGTCCTTGAAGGTTACCTTGAAGCTTGTTGTGGACTCACTGCACCTTTAGATAATTCCCTGTTAAGTATTTTTCTTGTCTTGGAATGGATAGAGAATCCCACATAGAAATAGAGACATTCATTTTCTTCATCTTATCATTAATATTGAAAGGAACAACAAAATGTACCTTTTAAGGAGATTTAATAGTGGTCAGATGTGCCTGCTTCTGAGGCTAATCCTTGGTTGGGAAAGAGGTGTGTTATTTCAATATTGAAATGGGAGTGGTGGGTGATGATTAAGTTGTTGCAACAACCTTAGCAGTTGATTGCCCTATTTTTAGAGCTCTTTTCTTGGCTCTAGTATTTTCTGATATAGTTCAATCATTACTCACCCCACATAATTCTTCCTCTTTCCAATTAATAAAATTAGTATGTGGAGGATATGGATCTTATTATTTTTGAGTCTCCTCAATGTGTATACCTTGTTGTGAACCAACTGAACTTTGGACCATTAAAGCCTGATTAAGCACTCGATTGGTGCACTTTGATTGATTGTGAGGTTGATCACAAGTATAACACCACTCATATTCAATAGCAAGGCTATTCTAGTTAGGTACAATATCTCTAACCCCATTAAGAGGTGCAGGGTTGTAAGGTTTATAAGTCCTCTGATTCCAATTCTTCCTATTTGAATTATTGTTACCTTGATATTGTTGTTTATTACTTTGATAAATAGGCTAATTGGGATGCTATGATGAAGAGCTTCCAAACTGATTTTGAGGATGAACTATGGGGTTTACTTGAGCTTTCTACCTCTTAAGGTTTACCAACTCATTTTGAATGGTTTGCAATAAGCTTTCAATTTTTTGTTGGCTTCCTTTTATACTTTGTAGCTCATTAAGAAGGGCGGCAGGTAATATCTCTTGGATTTTGGAAGATGGTAAAGTGGAAAGAGGTGGGGTAATCAACGGCATATTAGAATGACTACTAGGAAAGAAGGACATAGGTGGTATGGGAGCTAACATTTCCACTTGAATAAGACTGCTCTCTGCTCTAATAGAAATATCAAAAGCTTGAGGCAAATAATTGCCCCCCATTGATTTAATCATAACTGAGATATCACTATTCAAACTCTTAAGAAAATACAAGAATGCATACTCAGAAGAGGGTCTTACCATCATAGGGATTCTATACCAAGTCTTTTGAAAATGCAGATTGAAATCACTCATCTATTCTTGGGGAGCCCTTATGATATTTGATAGTTTTTTCGACCAAAGAAAGATTATCATATTTTTCTTCAAAGAACTTAGATAATTCCTCACCCAGTGCATCCTATGTAGCAATATATCCAACTCAAAGAGGTATGAACCATTCCAATGCTTTTCCCTTCAATGATACATTTAATAGCTTCAAAGATACATCTCCCTCTGTGATGTGATGAACATTACAAAGAGAAGCAATATCTCTCATATGTTCTATAGCAGTTGTTTGTCCTTCTCCCATGAAAGATGATAACCATTTTAAGGCTGCCAATGGAATATCTTTGTCATTGAAAATCCTCAAAGGGATTCCTTGATCAAAAGGAACAAATGGAAACTACCTAGCCATTCTTGGAGGTGTTGTAGTAGAACTAGAATATGATGACTGGTCTACCTCTATTGGTTTCTCTAGAACAACTTGAATCTAAAGTGTTGGAGGACTTTCAGAGGACTCTTGATCTAAATCTGGTAATTCAGTATTGTAGGAGGGCGGAGTTGAACTCCTTTAAGACCTTTTCTTCCTTGGTCTACCTAGTTTTCTACACCTTACTAAAGGCTCAAAGGAAAAATCTTTCTGACCCATAGGTATTATTTGTAAATTTATTCCTCTCCTAGTGTGTGATAGGTGTAAATACTCAAATTCCTTTATGCTCCTTGTTTGGAATCTACTCATGTATCACAGGGAGTCCCACCGCCCATGCCAAAAACTATTAAGTGAAATATGACCTTAATTTAGGCATTATGGCACAACAACACTTCATGGAAACAATGGAAACCTTCTTGAGTTGTAGGTGCCACTGATTAGAAAGGAATCTCTAGATTCTAGGATGATTCCTATTGAATTTTTTATATAACCTATAACTAATTCTCTGGTTGGGAAAATGGTAAAATGATAACTTAAAAATTAATTGAAAACTGAATAAATTAAAATTGGGGTGAAACACCGAATTGTTTTCAGGCTAATCAGAATTTCAAATAGGGATCAACATGACATGCATTATTGAGACTTGAAAGGGACATTCCCTATTCAATGTATAGGTTGACATAAGTATCTCACTATTAGGGTTTGCGCCTCAAATAATGACCTTCCAATAAACATACAATCTTTGCAAATAGGTTATATTTTAATAGCTGAAAAAGGAGTTAGATCAATTCAATAACTCTGTTATATTTTAATTAGAAAGGAAGAATAGGATTGAATCCCAAAACTCAGTAAAACATGGATGATTTGAACACTTGCTTTATTTCTTAAAAAATCTATGTTGGTTACATATCATGATGCAAAAAACATGTTAAGGAACAAAGACATTCACTTTACCCTATTCTGAACCAAATCTGAACCACTATACATGGATATGATATCTAGATATATACCCTAAGTGACCCCCTCAATCCAAATTAAAAATTGAGATCTCCCTCCAAAATACTCCTCCAATTAAGCTAAAACCCTAAATATTAGGAATAACACATGCCTTGGTTTATGCCTCTAAGTTGACATTCAAAATACATCTTTTTGGCTCATCTAAACTGACATATATGATATCCCATAAAATCATAAACCAAAAACATATTCTAAACCAATGCCTTTTAGCCTACACTAAGGTCAATATGACCGACATGATATACATGAGTTAGATCTCTTTGGCGGTTCTGGAATACTAGTGTCGTGGCACTTGGAATGAGAATCCCTATCATGCCCAAAAATTTTGTGCCCAAAAATGCAACAATTTTTTTTTTTGAAAGGTAAAATTAAAGTCAAGAGGGTCTAAAGGGAATCATGACTTCATTTTAACCTCCCTCAACCCAAGGCCACATTCTAGGGTTAAAGTTACACAAGGTGTTACTTTTAATTACAGATTTCCCTAGAGTTAAATCTAGGCTAACGTTCAAGGACAATGCAAAGTAAGGTTCTATGGTTATGTGTGTCATCCGCTTTTATTTTAATAAAGTTTGATGATGTGGAGAGGGAGACTCTCTATGCTTAGTTTCCAAGGATGATCGGTAATCTAGTATGTTGGTAGTTTACAGATATTATGTTATTAAACACCCCAAGGCAAGGCACTTACGTAATATTATTTTTATAATGACCAGTATACTGGCCACATATATTGGCTACATAAAAATAATATTATAAGTCCCTAAATTAAATTAAAGACTTTAATTAAACTCTTCCCCAATAAATATTCCTCAATTATATTATTAGAATTGTCATTTATAAAATATCAAGTAACCCTTATAGGTCTAAACCATTAAGTTGCCAGCTCACTTAAAGATAACAAATGTGGGTCTTAATAGATACTTTTGTCAATAATATTCCATTGAAAATGTTGTATATAAATTAACTTACTTAAATAGGGGAATTAAGTTTAAGTTGATTAACGTATGATTCCTTGCACTCATATAGTATTATAAATTTAATAACTATAGTTAATACCCTCTATCCTAATTATTATGCTGATAAATAAAATTTAAGTATTCATTTATTAACATTTAACCCCTAAATAAATTTGTTTAAGAACATTAGACCATATTAATGTATTTCAATGTTAATACTAATAAAGTGTCAATATTTAAATATTCCATGGTAAATTTCCCAAACTCCAATCATGTGCCATTTACAAAACAATTTTTTTATTACACCACTATAAGGGATATTTAATTAATTTATGGAATGTGATTAGAGATCATAATAACCATATTTGAGAAGGATAAATTCCCCCCCCGCAAAATAAATTAATACAACTCTTTTAAATCTCCTAACCCTAATTCAAAATTAGGGTTAGGGTATAAAAAAAAGGGTAAAATTGAAACTTATTGTCTTTTGTTGATTTACCCATGCCTTCTACTTCTCTTCTCAAAACCCTAATCATTCATTTTGTTTTGTGCTTGCAGGTCTCTCATGGATCCCAAAGGAAGAAGATGCTACAAGAGTATATGTATATGTATTTTAATAGATATATACACTTACATTTATGTAAGTATATATATATATA
>MU224311.1:180854-195442 GCA_018584345.1 Thuja plicata | reverse complement strand
GTGATTTTACAAAATAAAATTGGCTGCTAATATTTCTTTGATTAAAAGGGAGAGGAAAAAGAGATTTCATTGAGGAATCCATTTTATCTATATGTAAATAAACAAGCATAAATATGGTAGCATAAACATGTACAAATGATAGATTTTTAAATACAACAGCATCTACATGATTCAAATAACAGATTTATGCATGTATCTATTTCATTTTTATTTACTTCTTATTCCTTCTTATTTCATTTTTGCAACATTAGGGAACATAAAATAACAAGATTTATACAATATTTATCTCAACATAGGAAGTAAATTTTATTTACTCAAGAGGCAAAAAAAAATACATGGAGTTGTCAACACTAATAGTTTCTTACAAAAATGTTCTCAAGAAATACATAAATCAACCACATGGCTTAATACAATACTCTCATCAATTTACATTTATTTAGACAAAATTTCATGGCTTTTTACATCTATATAATAAATAGGTCTCCTTCTCCCTATTTCATTCCAAGCTTCAATATGACTCTGGCTTCAAATCTACAAATCAAAACCAAGGGACACAAGAAACCATGGGCTGCTCTCCACCCAACCTAGGCCTCTTATGAGGCCACCCCCGAGCTTGGGGAACCAAACAAAGGTGGGTAACAAACATACAACAAACAACAATAAAAGAGAGACATGAACAACACACATAAAACTCCCATTCCCAAAGGCTTTCACAATGGATCACTCAAAGAGCCTATATGGGGTGAAGTGGACCAAATACTGAAGGGAGAAGGCCATACCCAAAATTTAAAATCCAAGCCCTTACATGGCTGCAAAAACACTTCCTTTCTCATTATCAACCAAGAACAACATCATGCCATTATGAAGCCCAAATGAAATAACAACAAGCGAGTCTTCATGGAGCCCATACTTCATATTTTTTCCCTCTCCTCCTTGAGGAGAGACTCTACACCAAGGGCTGTCAAATCTCCTCCACCCCCAAGGCTGCTCTTCCCTCCCAAGGGTGAGTGAGCCTTTAAAATCCCATTAACAAAATATGCAAAGAAAGAAAAATAAATGCATTGCAATAACATCACCATAACATTTACAACAAGCTCATAACTCTAAGAATCCCATAAAACATATGCAACATCCATCTTTTGCAAGATCAACATAAAACAACAAGAAAGAATTGCAACAAGTCCACCAACCTAGAATCCAAGCTTAAGACAAGATAGTTGTAGAAGAGCTCCCTTTTAGCCTAATTCCTCCTTCTAAGATCACCAACTCTAGCTATGTCTCTAAGTTAGAGAGTGGGTGTTCAAACTCTCCAACATGGAGAGTTTCCACTAAAAGGCCACTGTAAAGCTCACGGGGAGAAGGAAAGTCCTCTAATTGGTCCCTCTTCCCTAAACTCTTACACCTTACTAAAAATGGATCGAAAAAGGGGAACCCCTAAAAGGTGAATAATGTCTTTGCACAAAGATGGAAGGGTGGTCTATCCAAGGTCAAGCCTCACAAGAGTTGATTTTCGTCCAACTTGGGAAACCAACTTTTAGGAAGGGTAACATGGTCAACCAGAGGCTACCCTAGGGTTAAAATGGCCCTTAACTATTGTTATAACAAGTGGTCTACCTAAAAATGACCCCAAGACACTCCTAGACACTTTCTAACCCCTCCAAAAGTCCACTTTTAGCGTAATTTCGAAAACCCAATGAGATGACCACACCCCCATCACCCAAACCAAGGAATGCATATGGGGATTCACTAATGTACTTATCTAGGTAGGTGGACAACCATTCTCAAGTTTACATGTCATAACCTTAAGTACAAAACACAAGTGTCAAATGACACACAACATTCACACATCACTAGGCCATGTCATATCCACTTAGGAAAAACTCACAAGGAAATAAGAAATACATTTAAGGACTAAATTTCTAAAATCAACCATATACATTTACGAATTAAATCACGTTACAATGAGGTCTTGTCTCTCATTAGACACAACCTTGGCTCAAATTGAGTTCACATATTCCTTTCTTTGGTTCCCTGAATAAAATACCATGGTCTCATACCTAAACACTCAATTCAAATATCAGTAGCTTGAGGCAATAAATATACATCATAAGGAAGTAAGCAATGTTCAGAACTTAAGGAAAACATCAACATACTAAGTTTATTACCTAAGATCACAAGAATATATTAATTTCATTTTAAGCATTTAACATAAGGTAAGATTCACATTGCATGATATCAAAATTTAATATCCATTTCTAATAATTCTCCTATCATCAATAACCCATAACATAATCATAATGTATTTCTAAATCAATTGTCTCACAAATAAATGTCCATAATAGAAAACATAATATATTCCATAAGGTACATCATAAAGTATCGTGTGTCCCACCTCCAAAATGATCAATCCATGACATAAAGCATAAAATCCATAAGGTCCATAGTGCATCAAAATGTAAAGTATCATATGCTAAATCTATCATAAGAAGAAAAACTAAAAAAATTGCGATGGGGTTCAGGGTGAGGCCTTACAATCCCAAGGCTCCACTATCATTCACTACAGTCTTGAAGGGAATTCAATACCATGTACTCTATGGACCTCAAAACTTATCAAGTTTTATATTATTTTTCATTGGTTATTGAAGCCTCATGAAAAGTCGGTAAACAAAACTAAGGGTTTGAAACCGTAATAGTATAGCAATGAAAAATGTGATTGTGGTGGTGATTTGGGATTTATGCATGCTCTACTGATTCATTATTGACCTGGAGCTCAGGTTGTTGAACTGGAGCTTCTCTATCGATCTGGGCTTGGCTTTAACACCTTCATGGGCACTAGTTTAATCTTTCAAACATCCCGAGCATTAACTATGAGATAAGTAAAACTTATCTTTTCCCTTTACTTTTGAACATACTATTGAATGTCATTTTGTTTATTTTTTACTTCTACATAACACATGGAAATGATTTTGGTGTTCCTTCCATGTGTATATTCAACCAAACTCTGTTTGAACTCTTTCTTTCACTGTAGTATGTCGACACCCAAGAAATGTAAATTAGATGTTTGTCAGAATATCTGAAGCTATTATTTGTCTAGTTTTTTGTCTTTATATGATACTGGAGAGTGTGTACATCATCCTTTAATGGCCCAACCCAAGAACAAACCCTGCTTAAGAAAGAAGCAATGGTTGTGGGGTTTGAGAACGGGCTTGTGACACCCACAAACATGATTGTATGAAGCTAGCTGAGAACTGAATTGCACCTTTTCTCTATTGTTTACTCTTTAAAAGCACTATCATTTTATCTTTTTTGTTCATGCTACTCATGGCTCTTGAAAACTATTTTTTCTATGTACTACCTTCTTAAATCAACTCGTATAAAATATTCAAAACATTGAGGGTAAATTGTAATAGTTTGAACTTTGAACTATATATTTAGACTTCACATAGAGGAAATCTCACAGTCATATGCATCTTGTCATGATCTATGTTTTATATCTCAGAGCTTAGCACCTTCAAGAAACTTTGATGCCAGAATGATCAGTATCCATCATAGATATGTTCTTGCTACTGTTATTAGTATCATTATAGTAAATTTCTTTGAGCATCAGTGGTCTTCATTCACTTAGTGATTTGTCTTAGAACATTTATGTTTCTCCTAGCAGTTATAAATGAATGAATTCATTAGTTCCTTGTATCAATATGCTGACACATTATAGTGATTCATTGCTTTTCATGAGACCTCTCAGCCTCTATTATAGCACAATCTATGATAAAACTATAGCTAGTATCCAACCTTTTATGCTCTGTAGCTAATCAATATGATTAACAATTAATGATTTGTCCTTTTATTGCACTCCTCTAGTGTAAATATAGCATTCTATCTATGATCTCCTTTGACTGAATCAAACTGCAAGTAGGATCCTTTTAAATATTTCAAGATTTGATGTACTCATTGCATTTGCATAGGAATGAAGTGATAACAGTATAGCATTCACATGCTTTCCTTTAATTGAACTCTGAATACTATTGCATAAGAAAACTTATGATATTAGTGATACAAATGCATTGTTATTGATCCACCAATTTATATAGCTGACTGTTATGTACAACTTGTTGCCCGAATTTTTCCATTCTGTGCAATTGACCTGGTTTTCCCTGTCTTACTTCTTCTGTCTTGTTTTCCAGGCTTCATGTCTTCTCTTAGCCCTTATACCCCTAAAACCCAAAGTCCTCCATGTTTGAATGAGGTAAAACCCTAAGTCTCAGCTCTTACGTTTCGCAGTTACTTTTTCCCATCACTAAGAGCATGTGCTTATTTTCCAAGTCGCATGATCGCAAGAGCCTCAGAAAATATTCCCTTTTATCTCCTGACTTCAATTTTCACTTTGTCGCGTAGTCTCATGACCTTATCGAATATTCCCTTTGTGTTCCTAGACTTAACAATGAGCCCTCAGTCGCGATGTCGTGGAATAGTAATGTTACAAGTCACATAAAGAATGGGGCCCGCCCTCAGTTGCTTGATCGCGACAAGTATTCAACGGTTAAGAAAAACATCTTCTGACTTCGCGATTTACCTTGGGTCGCCTTGTCGCCAGATCATTCCGAAGTCAGCGGTTAAGCAGGCCTTCAGTCGGGTGATCGCAGGATTTTCTTGGCGGTCAGGGAAAAGTGCTCAGACTTGGCGACTGTTTCTTGTCACGTGATCGCTGGATCGGGTCACACCGTAGAAGTTAAGGATGTAGTCAGTCGCATAGTCTCCAGATCATATAGCCGTTAAGGCTTACCTGTCAAGACTTCATGACTAGCCGTCTATGATCCCAAGTCGCCTTATCGCCAAAGCAGAATGGTGACTCCATGTCCTAGTGTGCAGAAAAGTAACCAATGGCCATGCGACAGGTGGCATATGGCAAGTGGATGCAGAGTGCTTGTCGGCAGATCGCCAGATAGAGGAAATGGATCACGCAACTTGGAGACTAAGTGTTTCTTTGCCTTCAGTCGCGGGATCACGAAATGATTTAAGGGCATAGTCTTTTGTCTAGTGAATTAATGGCAGCCGTCCGATACAAAGCTCAGAAGATCCAATGGTGGTCGCTAAGTCTGGTGATCAAAGTGCCCTATGTGAAAAGTACTCCCGACTTGGCGATTAGGGTAGTCGGGATGTCGCTAGAAAGGACTAAGGACACATGCTGACTGTTAAGATAAGTCAAAGGGCTCGGTACTTGGTTCTTCTGACTTGGCGACTGGTGTGGTCACGCAGTCTTGAAGTGAAAAGATAGCATCTGGCGACTGGGCGACAACCGTGGCGGTCATGAGAGGCAGTTAGGCGCAACGTCATGGGACGGATGGTGAGTGAAGGTTATCTCCTCGTTACTTTGATTTCATACAGTTGGGATATCGCTAGATCTTGACTTGGGTTTACTTAGGGTAAAGAGTGCTTTGTCACCAGGTCGTGAGATGATGCCATGGTTAAGGACTGATGCTCGTGATAAAGAGACTAATGTTTAGTCGCGAGGTTGCAGGACTTTGAATTTGAAAGATTGGCGACAGATTTGGCGCTATGAACACTCAGAAGCCATGGTTTCTCTATGCTCATGTTCTAGAATTGATCAGAAGGGTCTAATTGCAGAAAGGCCATGCACAGAGAGTCTGTTGATCCCTGGATTAGATTTGTTTCAATGTCGATGAAGAAAGGGAGATTCAGAGGCGTGGAAAGAGATACAGAGTCCAATCAGAAGTTATTGCTCTAAGTTGCAGTTGGCTAAAGGCATGGTCATGATCGAGGACTCATTGATGATAAAATGAGCGGCAACCGTCTGGGGTCACTTCTCATCCTAGGAGATTGTGATCAGTTGGTGAGCATTCATGACAGGGGACTAGTTGCAGAGTATAGCTCATTCTCTTAGGTTGTGTGTCTATGGGCATGATCCAGTACAGGGATGGGTGCAAAAGGAATTCGATCTAATCGAGAGTTATCTTGGTATACATTTATGACCAGATTAGATTTTGTCCTAGGGTCAATTATTCTATTGTAATTCTGTAACCCTAGTTAGGTTTTTTGGGACTCCTGCCTACGTGCATTGGGGGTATTTAAAGTTTTTTGAGATCCTTAGTGCTCAAATATTTTGGCATTTTGTAAGGAGAATTCATTCTTCCCAGGAGCTATCTGAGGCATTCTTTCTGTCCTCTGGCTTTTACATTCTGTAATCTTCTCATTGATCATGCAAACTGTTGGAAGTACTTTGTGATAATTCTTCATATCCCTATGCTTCCTTTTTTGTATTATCTCTTATTGGATCAAAGTTTATGAATGTTGTCAATGGACATTGTTCCTAGTTCCTCTCATTTTCTATAAGTCTGTGTGTTATTGTGTTTGATCTAATTTAGATGTTTTGTGGGTATACTTCAGCCCCTAGCAGTCTTGTCTCATTCCTACACCTGGTTGCAGAGAAGGATGTTTTTTTGTAGGTCACAGGTCGAGTCTTTTGTTCAGGCCTTCCTATGAAATACTTATGCAAGCCTATCTAGTGAGTTGTGACTTATTTGACCTAGTTCTTCCATTGGTTTCATTCCTCTATACTGAGATCCAAGCCCTAAGTTCGGTGCATCACCTAGTAGGTAGTTTTCTTTCAGTCATTTCCCTTTCCATGCAATCCTTCTATCCCTTTCCCCCTCAAGTTTTACTTTCTTGTTTAAGAAGCAAATTAAGGTGATTATCCAAGAGGAACTAGCCTAGAATCTAGAGGTTTCATCTCAGTTAGCATAGGTCCCACAACCTTGAGATGATTCCCTTATTATACTGGATTATCAAAACCAAGAGAGCTTGAGATTAGAGGCACAAATTAAGTGTATAACACAACTTTTATTTCTTTTCTGAGTTTGATGATCTATTATGAGTTCGTTGCATTTTTCTGACATGATTTTTTTTTAAAGTTTGAGCATGGGCTCCTGACATTCACTATACTTTCCTTTGCTCTCTGTTGTTGGTGAATTCATAATCCATCATTATTTGTATCATGAATGTACTGCTCTATTTCTTTTGTTCAACAATAATCCCTGAAAGCTAAAATATTATTAAACATAATCAATTTGACATCTTTTATGTCTGAAGATCATGTTTCATGAATAAATATTTTTTCATGAGTGATATTTAATTTATTGTGCTTATTAACTTGGAATTCTACCTTGCTTTTTTGAAAAAGGTTTCTAAAGCTACAAAGAACTAAGTCCCTTTAATTCAGATTTTTTGGTTTGTAAATTAGCAATTCTTTACATAATGCAGGGATATAACCATATATAGTAAAATGTTACATAGAGATATGTCCCTTTGATAATACTATTTAGTTAGTGTAGATGTATATTTTTCCCTTGCATTCATGTTATTGGCAAATGTGCAACTCTAAAAGTATGATTTTTGTATGATGTGTTTTAGGTTTTCATGCATTGCTTAGAACCAATTTGGATCTAACCCCTCTTTTTTTAAATGATGCAGGACACAGGACTTGATGACGACCTAGGATGAAAGACACATGAGATAGAAGCTAAGGATATCAAGACTCAAGAAGATGCAAAGAACCAAACCATGAATGAAAAAGACACCTAAAGGAAACGCATGGACTCCTATTCCTGATATCTCTATCATGATTTCATTTTTCATATGTTCCTCTAAGATCCAATGTAAAAAATTTAACTTGAAAAGAACAATCTTTACCACATTTAACTTGAATGCACAATGTAATGATCAAGTATGAATTGTAAATATGAAAAATGATAAATACTTAGAGTACAATAAATCTGATGATATGAATGCCATGAAAATGTATCTCCATTTACATTAACCTAATACTAGTTTTTATAGAATGTACCTTTATGCAATATTTTGTTTTTTTTGGTTATGTTCTTGAATACACAAAATTAGGATTCTGGCAACTTCTGCTAGATATCTTCCTATTGGACATGAAACTATGGACCTTTTCATTGGGAAATTGGGTCTAAAACAAGAAAAGAACATATACAACCTTTATTTGAAATGAAAATGCACCTAAACTAAAGACTCATGCAACCTAACAATTGACTCTCTACCTTAAGGCACTTTATTGAAACTAAAACCTAAAGAAACCTAGTGTTTGATGACACTTATTCAAATGAAACTTCTTCTTGAGAAAGCACTAACCCTTGAAGAAAATCTTGAGGAAGATCCCATTGACTGGGATAGGTAAGATCTCTCCATATGTGGTTGATAGTTGGAAATCATTATTTTCTTTACATTCAGTGATGACAAATGCACCTATCCAAAAGCTATCAAACTTATCATCCTTCCTTGGTCTACTTTTAAACACATCCCATTTAAGAACTAGATCACCCTTCTTGAATTCTCTAGGTTTAGCCTTCTTATCAAAACACTTAGTTTGAATCTATCTTAGCTCCATGTTTTTTAATGCTCTTCTCCTTTCTTCTTCTAGTTGTAATATCTCAGCAAACTATAGTTTAAGAGAATCTTCTTCTTTAAACAACATCATTTGATTAACTAGCTATAGGGATGGATACTTAGTTGAAATTGGTAACCTATCTTACCTACCCTAAACTAGTACATAGGGTGAGCTACCAGTGATCTGATTTGGTGTAATTCTATCCAACCATAGAACTCCCTTGAGCTTGGAATACTAATCTCTTTTGTTCTCCTATAAATTCCTCTTGATAATACTAATCATGTTTTTATTAGTGGACTTATCACGTCCATTACCCTGAGGGTAATAGTTAGATGATGTATTCAAATAGCTCCCAATTTTTACAGCCCATTTTATTATTCTAGAACCAACAAAAGCTAATGCATTGTCTGAACAAATCCATTTGATTACTTGAATTCAATAGCCTCGATCCACCTTGTAAAATAGTCTTTAGCGGTCAAAATCCATTTGTGACCTATACTGGAATTAGGATTAATAGGACTTATGAAGTCTACTCCCCACTTGATGAATGGTTGTTTACCAATAATAGGATTCAGTGGCAATGTTGCTAGCCTTTTTTTATGCAAAAATAACACATTTATGACACTTTCTTTCCCAAGAGTGGGCATCCCTAAATAAATCAGGCCAAAATAACTTTCTCTCAAGATTTTCCAAGTTGTAGTCTTAGGGTTAAAGTGCCCTCCACATGATCCATCATGAAATTAATATAATATTTTGTTTTAATCAGCAACATCAATACATTTTAACAACATTCTAGAAAAAAGATTTCCTATAAATCATTCAATTAATTAAAACATGGGGAACATATTGTAATCTCAAATACCTCCTCTTTGCCTTATCAAGATCAGGTGGACATTTTCTAGTTTTTATCTGCTCATATCAGTCAACCAAGTTGCAGGTTCATTATCAAGTATAGGATTATCTTGAAGTAAGACAAACTCCTCATTGCTTTCAGCATATCCTTCCTTTTATTCCATTTATGCACACAAACCCTTGCCTCTAACCAACTTAGTTACTTGGATATGCACATCATATTCCATAACTCTGGTAATCTATCCTACACTTTTCTGATTCACATCTTCGTTTAATAGGAGCTCTTTTACACTACGATGAGCTACCATCAAATGAAATTCATTTCTAGAAAACAAGTGTTTAAATTTTTTCAAATATTTGATAATAGAAAGTACATGTTTTTCAACAAAACTATACCTTTGTTCATAGTCATCCATCCCTTTGATGAGAAAGGCAACCGACTGTTCTAGATTTTCATCACTCTTCTACACTAACATAGTTGAAACAGTTCCATATCCTCCATAAGCATATAAGATGAAATATTTAGAAAAACCAAGGTTAGCTAATATAGGATCTGATGATAGAGCCTATTTAATTTGTTCAAAACTTGATTTTCCCTCTTTAGTCTAGTTGAAAGGAAAATTTTTCTTTAGCATTGTAGTTAAAGGTTTTAACAAATTGGCAATGTTTGGGATGAAGCGTCTAACAAAGTTAATTCTGCCAATAATGATTTACAATCATTTCTTGTGTTTTGGCAAAGATAATTCAATAATTGAATGGATTATTTTAGGATCTATTGTTGTACCTTTTTTGAAAATTGATATCCTAAAAGTTTACCGTCATGGACTACAAAAATTGATTTTTTAGGATTGAGAGAGATTCCAAAAACTCTACATCTCTGAAGCACCTTCCTTAAATGTCTTATATGTTGATCTACAATCTTGTTGTAAAAAATAGTGACATCATCCAAATAAACTAAGACAAATTTATACATAAAATTTGTAAAATCCATGTCCATAGATTTTTGAAATGTAGCGCCTGCATTTAATAAATGAAATGGCATTCTTTTGTATTCCATTGTTCCCAATTTAGTAGTGAAAGATATTTTAAACTAATCTTCCCTTTTTACTAACACTTGATTGTAACCAGAATAACCATCTAGAAGTGAAAACCTTTGAGATCAGGAAACATACAACAATATTTGTTCCATTGATGGAAGAGGGTGTCTATCTTTCAGAGATGCCCTATTAAGGTATCTAAAATCAACACATAATCTAATCTCCCCATTCTTCTTCCTTACAGAAACTAAATTTGAAACCCAAGAGGTATGTTTAATTGGGAATATTATACCACTATCAAGAAGTTGATTGAGCTCTTTAAGCATTAGGGACTCTAACTTTGGGTTAATTGGCCTTTGTATTTGGTTGATTGGCCTAGAATTGGGCTCTAATTCAATAGCATGTTGGGTTAATTTAGGGTCAAACCCTTTTAAATCAGCATATTCCCAAGCAAAACCATCATTGAATTCCTTAAATAAAGAAATAAGAAGCTCTTTATCTTGAGGAGAGTTGACTTACCAACCTTTAGAAATTTATCCCTGAATATTTCCAACTCCTTATAATGATCTTCTTTAATGAGCATGTTGGTTTTGTTCCTCTTGAACTTATCATCCAAATTGAAGATGGATTCCAAACTTACCAGACATTTAGCAAATTTATTTAACTTCAATTGTATAATTTGGTCTCGAAACTGTTGTTCCACTTTGTTGTCTTTATGAGCTGAAAAGACATCTGCTTCTGCCATAATGTTTAAAATCTACTCATCAATGTTAAAAACCTTCCACTTAACATCATTATCTAAAATTGATGGCCTTACCACAATCTTAATGTGAGATTGATCAGAAATTAGACCTTTATTTTCAAGAATTATGGCTTGAGCACTAATAGAAACTAACCTATCAACATTCTAATTTTTACTTCTAGGTACAGAGCTCAGGTTCAATGCATCAAAATCATCTGAAATATATGATATTCTACCCTTATATAGTTTCAGGAGATCATTTTTAAAGCATGCAAACCTCTCACCTGATTGACCAGTAATTCACTATCTCCAAAGGCCCTCAAACACTTGACATTCCTTTTCCTTACCCACTCTAAGCCCTGTATCAAACCTTCATATAGAGCCACATTATTAGAACAAGAAAAAGATAACATGAATGCAGCATAATATTTGTCACCATCAAGAGACACAAGAATAACCCCTGCG
This sequence comes from Thuja plicata, assembly GCA_018584345.1. Lineage (NCBI taxonomy): Eukaryota > Viridiplantae > Streptophyta > Pinopsida > Cupressales > Cupressaceae > Thuja > Thuja plicata. The sequence continues at coordinate 183,921 of MU224311.1, read as the reverse complement.
CTAGCTCTATTCTTGTTTCTAGATCGATCAAAATATAGGTCCCAAAGCTGATTAGACTGTTTTGAATCAGTATCATGGCCTTTTAAAAAAATTTCCATAACAGGATTAGGTTTAGATATCATATAATTTTTAAAACTAGCATCATGAATAACATTGCCATGATTAAAAGCATTCTCAGTTTCCCACTCATCCAACAATATATCAAGAATTGCCTTTGTTTGAGTGTTAAAGGTTTGAGAATCTTTTTTCTCATCAGAATCTAAAATCACACAGCTTGCATTGATAGGTCTTGGTACATAGGGTTCTATGTAATTCTTGGTCAACAATTTTAATTTTATGGTTACCTTTGCACCATACCTTGTTCTAAACAACATATGAGACCAAACTAATGAAAAATATTCACTTATCTTTGCTGTAAAATCCCTAGATAGACATAGGGAAAAAAGGGGGAAAATCAATGACATAAATATCCCAAGGAATAGAGAAGTTTGGTCGAGCGTGAAGGGTCAAACTTGCATTCTTGACAAATCCTAAGGTATTTCCTGATGAACCATCCAACTAAATCACTCCCTTTTCAAGAGGTTCATACTTCAAATCAAGTAAATCTACAATTTTCCAAGGCATAACTGTGTTGTTTGCACCAATATCAACCATGTAGTGATGTACTAACTTGTTAACAATTATCAAGGATACATAAAAAGGAGGTTGCTTAACATTTGAAAATTTCTTACCATCCTTTACTATTATTCCCTAAACTTATGTTGCTTCTATATTAGCTAAAATAGTCCTTGAAGGCTGCTTTAAAGCTCGTTGTGGACTCACCGTGCCTTTAGATAATTCCTCTTTAATTAATTCTGCTTGCCCTGGAATAGATAGAGAATCCCACATAGAAAGAGAGACTTTCATTTTCTTCATGTTATCAACAATATTGAAAGGAACAAAAAAATATAAATTTTTCAGAGATTTAATAGTGATCAGATCGGCATGGTTCTGAGGTAGATCCTTATTTGGGAAAGAGGTGTGTTCTTTCAATATTGAAATGGGAGTGGTGGGTGTTGATTGAGTTCTAGCAGCAACCTTAGTAGCTAATTGTTGTTATTCTAGAGCTCTTTTCTTGGCTCTAGTATTTGTTGATACAAGTGAATCATTACTTACCCCACATAAATCTTCCTCTTGCCAATTAAGAAAATCAGTATCTAGAGTACTTGGATCTGATTACTTTTGAATCTCCTCAATGGGTGTATGTTGTTGTGAACCAACAACACTTTGGACCATTAAAGCAAGATGACTATGACTAAGGTGACATGTGTTAGTGCTTTTATGGGATTTGGGAGTAGGAGTGAGTCTTTGGGGTATTGAAGCAACTTGATGGGCTAATATCCTAGCAAGGGCTTGGGGGTTTGTTACCTATTGAATAGGTGAGATGGGAGGAAGGTATCCCTAATAGGTTGAGATTGGTGGATACTCAACAAGCTCAAGCCTCTATACAATAAATACATCTGGAACTGTTGCCCATTTTTCCCTATCCTATGCATTCTGGCCTTTCTGTGTTTTCCCGCCAAAATGGCCAAGGTCCTCCTTTTTCAAAAAATTCAAAAGGATATGTCTAATCGCGCAATCGCTTTTTAAAATATGTTCAAAGTTTAAGTTGCGCGACTGAGTGACGAGCTGCCAATCGCGCTCATTACTCAGTCGCTACCTTTTCCTGCATAGGTCTCATCCCCTCCCGAGTGAGTGACAAGCTCACCAGTAAGTGTAGTCGCGCCGTTGCGCTGATGTTTTTCGAAAGGATAAAGGAAAAGGCAGTGCGCGAGTTGGCGATGAGTTGTTCCGGGAGGTCATCGCGCAGTCGTGATGTCTTTAAAGATTAATGTTGCAAGCCCGCGATCGAGCGACCGAGCTAAGGGGTAATGTCGTCGTGCACTCGCAGGTGTTTTAAGAAGATATGATGCTGGCTCGCGAGTGAGTGATGAGCTTGAATGGTAATGCATCGCTCAGTCGCTGCAGTTGTCGGATGAAACAGAAAGGGGTTGCGACTGCGCAACCGAGGAGGAAGGTTGCTCGTCGCTCGGTTGCCGAGAAAAACACATGGAAGAAAAATAAAGGCCAAGACACCTGCGAGTGTGCGACGAGCTAGATAAAGGTTATCGTCGCTCAGTCGCCGATAGAAAGTTGAGAAGAATGCAGTTCGCGACTGAGCGACAAATAAAGAAATGAACCCATCGCGCACTCGCTATCAGAACCGGATAAAGTAAAAAGAGCTTGTGACTGTGCGACCGAAGGAAATGAAAGAGATGTCGCTCAGTCGCCGAGCAGAAAAGATAAAAGGAGGATGGCTCACGACTGCGCGACTAGAAAAAAGGCAAGTGCTCGTCGCCCAGTCGCCAGACTTTACAGATAGAAGAAAATACCCCCGCGACTGAGCGATCAATGAAAAAATGAGCTTGTCGCCTACTCGCCGAGTAAAGGGGTGAATGGAGGGAAGGCCCGTGACTGCGCGATCCATAAAGAATTGCTGCTCGTCGCTCAGTCGTCAGTGTTTCAAGGGAATCAAGGATTGGCTCGCGACTGCGCGACCAAGGAAGATGGCTACTCGTCGCCCAGTCGCCGATGTTCCAAAGTAAAATAAAAGGACCTCGTGAGTGCACGACCACAAAAAAGATAATGAAGAAATGAGCTCGTCGCTTAGTCGCTCGAAATCCAAAAGGAAGAGAGCATGGCTCGTGACTGTGCGAGGATGATGCAGATGAGGTCGTCGAGGGTCGAGGACTTCCAGAATGTTACAGAGGACTTCCAGGATGAGCCAGAGGCGTGGAAAAGGATGTAGAGCCCACGTAGAAGTTATTGCTCAGATGCAGTTGGCGAGAAGTTGGTCGGGGTCAAGGACTCATTGATGAGTGATCAAGCGGCGGCCGTCAAGGGTCATTTCTTGTCCTGGATAGATACATTAGTTGGTGAGCATTCATGGCAGGGTCTACTTGCAGAATTGAACTGATGAGTCTAGGTTGCTTGTTCGACAGGCATGGTCAAGTACAAGGGTGGCACGATAAGTCTGATCTGATCGATT
>MU224311.1:130740-171622 GCA_018584345.1 Thuja plicata | reverse complement strand
TGTGATATCTGTTCTATCCCTGTCTTCACTATCCTGATCATCTCTTATTGGATAGAAGTTTATGAATGTTGTTAATGGATTTGGGGTTCTCAGTCCCTCTCATTTTCTGTAATTCTGTGTGTCACTGCGTTTGATCTAATTTAGATGTTTTGTGGGTATATTTCAGCCCCTAGCAGTCTTGTCTCATTCCTACACCTAATTACAGAAATGGATGTTTGTTTGCAGGTCATAGGTTGAGTCTGTTGTTCAAAACCCTCCTATGAAATACTTATGCAAGCCTATCTAGTGAGTTGTGACTTATTAGACCTGGTTTTTCCATTGGTTTCATCCCTCTACACTGAGATCCATGCCCTAATTTAGGTGTATCACCTAGTAGGTAGTTTGCTTTCAGTCATTTCCCTTTGAAGCACTCTTTCTATCCCTTTCCCTCAAAAGATTTATTTTCCTGTTCAAGAAGCAAATTAAGGTGATTATCCAAGAGGAACCAACCTAGAACCTGGAGGTCTCATCTCGGTTAGCATAAGGTCCCACAACTTTGAGATGATTCCCATGTTATACTGGATTATCAAGACCAAGAGAGCTTGAGATCAGAGGCGCAAATTCATTGTATAACAGGAACAATGAAAAAATACAACTTTGGACTGTGCCTATAACTGTGGACAGTGACTATGATAGTGATTGTGATTTTAGAAGTGATCCATGCTGAGGAGTGAATTTTCAACTTCCTTTTCTCAATATTTTTCCCTCTTTTTCAACTTTAAAAAAAAAAACATTGCTTGACAACTTTTCCTACAATTTAGCAACTTTTACATCTTGATGCCTAAAGGCTTAAAAATTGGGGGAATAATAAAAAATGGTCAAAAGTGACCTTCATAACCATTATTAAACTAAATCTAATCAAAATTCATCAAAAATACATAATTTCCTATTTAAGGCTAATCATGACATACACATAATAAATAATGTTGATCACATTTCAATTGCAAATAACTATGTTTTGATGTACAAAGATATGCGCACAATGAACAAATTGGATCGTATATCAACTTTCATATATATAAAAATGAACCGTAATTGTGTACATATACAAAAATAGCATCCATGTCAAGTCAATAATAGAGTTACAAAAATATGGCATGTGTCAGGTCAAGTTTAACATATACAATACCAATGTTGAATATATACATAAATTGGTCCTTAAATGACCACAACTACAACTATATGTCTCTATCAATATCTATGACTGTGGTGAATCATTGAAATTGAGCCTCTTCTAAGTAGTATGTGTCTCTATATGTGGCTACTCAAGGATAATTTAAATGTTGAATCATATGTATTTTCTTAATATAACATCAAAATAACTAAATACTGGAGTGTAAATTATTTGCAATTAAAATTTTGATTACCTCATCTCTTTCTTCTGCACTTTGAAAATGCTGAGGATTTGTGGGAAGTCCTAAAGGGGGCTGTAATAGGTAAAATCACATTAATACATGTCAATAACATATATTTCAAAAAACAATAAATAATTAAAAATGCATGGACTAAAAAACAAATGCATACCAAAGCCTCAGATGGATCTCCTATGCTCATAGGAGGAAAAGTCACTTATTAATTAGTTACAATCATTTCCTATATGGTAAGTGATAAAATATATTATAGTCATACCTGAAGGAAGTAAGGTTTTTAAGAAATCAAGAAAGCAGTCTTAAAGGAATTAACAAGAGAGTTTCAACTCCATTGTGCACTTAATAAAAATGAGTCAAGAAGACAAGCATAACTCTTCCCTTTGTTGTGTTGGAACCAATCTTTGATGAGTAATAATTCTAATGAAATGGAATGGTAGAGAATCAATGGGAAGATTCAAAGGGGGTTGTCATAGGTAAAGACAATTAATACAAGTTAATAACCCAAAATTATTGACAAACTTTAAAAAACTAAACACGAGTGTACTTATATCTAAATAGATATGTTTAACATATGTAGAAAAAATGCACACCAGATCCTCAAATAGTTCTCTTGTACTCTCAGGAGGCATCGTTGAATCTAAAGCAACTATTACCATTTCCTATTTAAAAAATGATAACATATGTTATAAATTTATAGAAGGATTTAGTTATTTCTAACAAGCAAGGATGAAATCCAAAGTGAATATGAAGATGTTACCTCTTCCCTATCTTGAACCTCATCGACATCAGATCCATTCATTAATTCCATAAACTCCATTTTATTTTGTATATAGAACAAATAAATTAGGGGCATTTATCAATATCAACCTATACAAGTTTAATCATAATATATTTCAACAAATGAATGTAAATTGTACTAAATAACCTTCTATTTTTTGGGTGTCCGGGAGGATTTCTTTTTCTTCCTCAAAGTGTTGCAGAATGTCTTTCTCACACGAACATGTATAATATTAAATCAAAGTCAAATAAATATCAAAACCTAAACTGCACAGCAAAGCTATCTAGGCCAAAGTTAATGGCCTCAAGCGTGATATCATCAAGTTGGGACATCTTAGTCCTTGATAAGCCCTATAAACACCAAGTGTATATATATATATATATATATATATATATATATATATATGAGATCAATTTTTGACCTATAATTGGTTGAATTTCCTACCAATATTGGTTGAACGATCCATAAATGGCCTTGTTGCTATTTTTCTAGTCAAAATTTTGACACATAGTGTTAAGGTTGAATGTTCTACGCCAATATTGGTCAAAAGTGGCATCTGCAATTAGCAATTTTATTCATCAAATTGTCGACCAGTGTCAGTCGAAATGTTTGGCTCATCCGACGAAGATTCCAAACCCACAACACTATATTTCAACCAATATTAGTAAAAATGTTTGGCCCACCCGATGAGGATGCCAAACCCATGATGCTAAATTTTTTCCAATGTCGGTCGAAATGTTTGGGCAATCTGACCAAGATACCAAACCCACGATGCTAAATTTCAACACAGAATGGTCGATATATAGGCCATTCTTGGTGAGGGTTTCGACCAAAGTTTGTCAAAATTTTGACCAATATGGAATGTTAAAAAAAAAACACCTGAAGATAAATATCCAGAGTAATCACCAATGAAATCCTGGTCGGTGATTAGTCTAGATATTTATCTTCACAAATTTGTGTTACTTTGCATGAATATCATTATATATGCTCACAAGAAAACAACTAGTTAGGCATCATAAATCTTAATTTTGATTGAATTCTTGCAAGTTTTCTTTTGTTTTATTATTTTTGTAAGTTGGTGAATATTTTTAACTTTGTTATTAATAATTGGTGGTTCCACGACTGTGGTGTCTGCATTGTCATCTTGAAATTTCTTTGACATGGGGTCTCTTAATGAAATTCTTAACCTTTCATGGAAATAGTGTTAACTAGACCCTACCTCCTCCTCCACCAAGATACCCTGTTCCAAATCCCCCATTTTGGCACAGGCTAGAAGGATGTTGAAAAAGGTAATGGAATTTGGATTTACACCTTCTAACTAGATTGCTTGAAAGTTTTTAATGCCTTGTCAACAAATCAATTTTGTGCATAACTTGCAATCATGGCATTCCATGACATGAAATCCCTTACACTTATTCTATCAAATAGTGCATGTTCCATGTCTATGCTTCCACATTTCACATATATGTCTACAAAGGCAATTGTAACTACAAAATTAGATAAAAAAATCCTTTATTTTATACTTCAGTGTATGCTCATACCCTATTCCAAAGCTCCCATTTTTGCATAGACCTTAAGAATGCTAGAAAAGGTTGTGGAATTTATTTAAATGTTTCTAAATACTTTTCAACAATATTATTTTGTGCATATCCTACAATTATTGCAATCCACAAAATGACAACTTTTTGAGGCATTTTGTTAAATAGTTCATGTGCCTTGTCTATTCTTTGACATTTTTCATACATATCTGCAAGAGAATTTATAACTATAGTACCAGGGATCAATCTATTTTCAATTATGAATTGATGGATGGTTGTACATAGTGGAGAGGGAAAATAATAGATCAAAGATAGCAGTGCAATGCAAATATTATAACATTGCAAACTTGAAAGATCAAAATCACATAGGAAAGAGATAGAAACCATTGTTGAATCTGATGTAAAACCTATGTGTGGCATGATTGAAAATATGGTTAATAAGTTTGAGAATGAAACAGTGATAGAGGTGAAAAGAAGCCAGAGAATCATTGATTTTTGGGTTCATTTAAATAAGGATAGTATAAGTAAGGAAAATATTATTTTGAGGATCAAAATATGAGGAAAAATACTCATATAGACAATGGAATGCTAATGATATAAAGAAAACTGTGATGCTCACCAGTTAAAGGGAAGTCAATAATACATAAAGAGAGGTGGCCATGAAAACATCCTTTAGAGAATACCATAAATACAGTAGACAACAGTACCATCAATCATTACAAAGGAAACATTGAGGATTGAATCACATGGCTGCTATGACTATAATCACAGACAAGCATGAAAAGGACCATAAGGAGACATTGCAAAAACAAGGTGCATGGTACAGGTGCAAGGAATCATAACAGTCATGACAATGATATCTAAAATAAAATGGTAAAATCATTGTACCAGTGTATTAGACACTAGTGCTAGCTACTATGTGCTACCAGAAAGAAAATAACAGTGATGTGGTCATAATCATGATGCAAATAATTAAAATGATACAATAGTGCCATGAATCATTGATCAAAGCATGTGAATGTTATAAATGATAATACTATGAAGAAAGTAGTAATGAAATTACCATGTCAAGGTCAAAGCAGTGGTATCATGCTTGAAAAGTGAGTACAGTCAATAGTGAGGCTTAAAGATAGCAAATGGAACCAAGGGAAGCAATGACAAACAATTATATCCAACCTAAAGTAAATAATGATGGGCAATCACAGTAGACATTATGGGCATCAATCATTACAAGGAACAACAGTAGTAACAAAATACATATATCAAGGGAAGTCACATCAATGCCAAAGAACATCAAGAATTAACAATGGCCAAGGAATATTGATGTGCAATAATAATGATTTATTATATACCAAAACTATGAAGTTAGTTGCAGACTGTGTATTAGAAAAGGAAGAAGTAATTGGACTAATTAATTCAGAGACGAAAAAACTATCAACAATGAAGGAGGATGTTGTCTGTATGTTGCATATATATCTAATACAAGCTCCTAGTTATGTCATTCAAGGACCCTAGTTCATTATCAGTTGAAAAAGAACCATAAGGATGAATAACATCAGGATACATAAATATGCTATAAGTCTTCATAATTATGTTATAAGTCTTCATAAAGTATATCAAGGTTACTAGTATGCAAGAAAGATTTTTCTTTATAGATTTCCAAATAGCTTGAATCTACATATTACAAAGATAAATTCAAATCAAGGATGTCTTCATCCATAAAATTCGCAAAAAAGCAATGATAGTCCAAATAAGAAAACATATGGAACTCATGCTAGCTGAATGCATTTTGATATTCATAGAATTTTAGTTTTAGAGGACACAAATATCAACCATTATTGTCACAAATATCCAACCAGGATGCCAAACCCAGGATGCTAAATTTCAAAATAGAATGGTCGATATGTAGACTATCCTTGGTGAGGGTTTCGACCAAAGTGTGTCAAAATTTTGACCAATATGGAATGTTAAAAAAAAAACCTAAAGAAAAATATCCAGAGTAATCACCAATAGAATCCTGGTCGGTGATTAGTCTAGATATTTATCTTCAGGTGTTACTTTGCATTAATATATATTATTACATGATTTATTATTGTAATCCCCCTTTGAATTACGCATCTAGAAAATGAAACTATAAAACTTATTACAATATTCAAATAACCAACATCACTTGCAACTTCATACTTGAATTTCACTTTCTTTCTTGTGTTTCATATTCTCTTTACCTCTCTATTTCCTGCACCTGTATATATGGCTACACAACTAGATGCATGATATAAAAGTCATAGTTTATTACATACAAGATCGTAAGATAGGCTACATCAATAACTTAGCTAAATCAATCATAAGGTATTTAAAACTAGTTTCGTAAAGAGATGAAAAATATGTAAATTTTTTGTAAGGGGTGGCTATTAGAATGAATTTACAATAACTGAGAGGGGGGGTGAATTAGTTATCCATAGGTCTAGATGTGTCCATTAAAACTTTATACCAAATTAAACAACTTAGATCTGCTGGGTAGTGATAGCATATGTCAACAATATAAGCATGCAGTTTACTGTTCAAATGAAATAAGCTTGCAGAAACTTAGCTATAAAACACAACATAAACTTTCACACAAGTTGAGACCAATATTTAACGTGGAAACCCAATTTGGTAAAAACTACCAATGACATGCTATCAATTTTTCAGTCTTCTGAAGCGATGCCCTATTAAGAGCCAACCTTGTTAATGGTTACAAAATAAATTGCTAAATGTGACTTGGTTAAAGGATTTAATCACCCTGTCAAGAGTGGCCTTGTTAGAGGACTTAGAACATTCTAATCTGAATGTCACTTTGCTCAAAGGATTTATACAATAACTATTAGGTCAACCTGGTTAAAGGATTTGAACCCATACAATGATTGGAAAGTAATCAACAGGTTTGACCTGATACATACAACTTACTTTGCAAATCAAGATCCAATTTATCTCTAATGCTAATTCAATGAGTGGTCTCCATTCTCATTTCAATATTCAAATCTACTATGAAATATGTCAAGCAATCTCTCTCTACTTCTCTGCTCAACCTTCTTTGATAGATCATTCCAATCAGTCAATTAACTATGCAATCCTCTTGCATTCTCATCATACCTCATGAATAACCCCTTTGGTTATCATATATGTCTCCATCTAGGTCAGATACATCTTTTTCCACTTAATCAAGATCGTAGATCTTATGTTAGGTCAGATCCAACAGATCTGTCCATCATTACATTTAATTTATTTCTCCAATACAATAACCAACTAAATCTTTGATCCATGCATTAATTACAGTTACCCATGCATTTACATAGTGTGGATCAAAGGTTCTTATCCTAAATTAACTTTACATATCCCAATAAAATCAACTATATCGGCTAGAGATCTCAAATCTCATCAATCATCAAAACATTGCTGCTTGGCCAACACTATGTTCCTTGAAAATTTACTAATGCTCGACACATATAGGAAAATATGCTCGGCACACACTGGTGCTCAGTCAACACAATATTTCTTGGCATAAACTATTCTGAATAAATTTTCAATGAAATATAAACAACATATCACTTTGACAATGTGCCAAATGATAAAGTACCCTTTGTAATTCCTCATAACTCAACCATTCTACTTGGTCTTCTTGTTAAATCTCCTCCATCAATCAATAGATATGGTACTCAAATAGATAGCGATAGTCTTACCAGTTAAGGTTTGACATCAATGAAAAAACAACAATTGTTTCCATTATTGCTTTTCAACAATATTTCCAACAATCTCCCTCTTTGGCATTAATGTCAACACTAAACAATAAAATAATAATATTACAAACATAGATACCATACAATCCAAAAAATTCAGCCTGTGTTCCTTGGTATGAACAAATCTTCATTAATGTCCTTAGCTTCATTTTGATTCTCATCTGTAAAACATTACTCCCTCTGTGTCTATAATAACACTAATATTTTTTTGTTTTTGTTCATCTGTAGAACTCCCTCTTTCATCAGTAATCTCTTCCTCTTTTATAGTGATATCTCCCTTTGTATCTTCTATTCTGTAATCTCTGCCTCTTTGACAACAATGCCAAAGACGTTGACATCTTCATCATGCAGATTTTTCTGTTCTAAACTTTGTATCATGTTGTTCCTATCATCTTTCTTATGAATGATCTGTTAGAATAGTCCCAAAGGATAACTGAGAGGGGGGGGGGGTGAATAATTTATCAGCCAATTTATTTCTTTTCCCTTATTAACTTTAGAATACAATAAAGTAAATACACATTTAGATAACATAATAGACAACACTTCAATTTGGTTATGAGGAAACTAAATGGTAAAAACCGCAGTGGGAATTAGTACCCACAATGAACTATACTTGTTTATAGTAATCCCTATTAAAAGATATTTCAACCCTGTTAGGAGTTGTACTTTACAATGCAATAAGTATAGTGACCTGGTTATGGGTCTTACCGTATTAGGATTCTTTTACAAATAACCCTGTTAGGGGTGAGCACTCACTATCCAAAAGCTCACTGCTTCAATGGTGAAGGCTGCAACCTTCTATAGAAAAGATATGCACTATATCTAATGATGAACTATAGAGTATACCTGCTATCTTGATCAGTTCCAATGTATTGTAATCTTCAATTTATTCTTCACATAGAGCCTTAATGAATGAACCACAACTGATATTCTATTTTGTACATTTTATGTCTCCTTTCATATCATTCACACTTACCGTATCACAAATGACTTGCTATATGTATCTTCCTCAAAGTAGAGGGTCATGTTGACTCTTGTAAATACTTCAACAATATCTTTGTCAGCTTGACTAAGCACACAAACAATATTAAGTTTGTGCAACACAAACTGAACAGACGTGATGCTTCACTAAGTCGGCTTCACCAAATCATCTCAAATATCATGATCCTGATGTTACATGTTAGGCACATTTAACCAAACATTGTTAACTCATAACTAATCATGAATATACACACACATATTCTGAAGATAGGTACAACTCAAGAAACACGTTAACTAAGTCAGCTTTGAACAGATACTCTTCCAGAATTGTAACTGCTAATAACAGAATTACACAACTTGACTGAAACATCAAGTTTGAGTCTGCGTGTATGAATATAATATGCTAAACACACCTACAACCTGAATATATCCATGCAAGGCTTGATATCATCATTCTGATAAATACATACAAAATCACTACTGTACATTATATGTTGTCATCTATGACAAACATACAATCAATCAACTACACAGAAACAAATCTCCAACAATCTCCCTATTTGACATTGATGACAACATATGATATTAAAAACATCTTTAGCACATGGTGTCTTCTTTATTTTACAATCTTCTCAATATCCTCATTAAGGATTCCTCTACACTGCTTTAGTTCTTCTGACTATTTTTATACTCCCCCAAAGTATATGCTCCCCCTTAGTACATACTCCCCCTTTGACATCAATGGCAAAGGGAGCCATAAACCATTAGGCATAGGTACTAATCTAGAAATAGAGTAGTCAACCATTCATCAGTCACTAAGGATTGATGTTCTTGCTACTTTATCTAATCAGACTCAGGAGAGGGAATTACTCCCAAATTCTCCCTGAGATACTCAAAAGTATCTTTTGCTAAAGGCTTTGTGAAAATATCTGCCAACTATTCTTTGGTGCTCACATAGTCCGATTTCACTTGTTTTTCTGCAACCTTTTCTCTTACAAAATGGTACTGGATCTCTATGTGTTTTGTCTTTGCATGCATCACAAGGTTCTTAGACATGTTAATAGTGCTAGTGTTATCACAATGAATAAAAATAGGATAATCAACCTAAATACCAAAGTCTTTAATCATCAGCTTGATCCAAACCATAGTTGAACAATTCAGTGCTACTGCAACATATTCATCTTCTATTGTTGACTGAGAAATATAGTTTTTCTTCTTCCTTATCCAAGAAACCAACCTATCTCCAAGAAATACTACTCCTCCTAAAGTACTCTTCTTATCATCAATACAACCAGCCCAATCTACATCTGTATACACATGAAGTTGTACATTCTCTGATTTAGGATACCATAAACCATAGTCTATAATTCCCTTTAGATATCTTAATATCCCCTTGATTTCCATTAGGTGATTCTACTTGGGTTCAGCTACAAATCTTCCAACAATGCCAACTGCATTAGATATGTCAAGTCTAGATTGAGTTAGATAAATGAGTTTTCCAATCATAGATTTGTAAAATGTCTTATCAACTGTTGTGGAGTCATCATCTTTTGAAAGCTTTCTTCCTGTTATCATAGGGGTGCATACTGGCTTAGAGTCTTCCATCTTGAAGGTCTTCAATATTTCCTTCACATATTTTTACTGATTAATGAATATACCTTTATCTTTCTGTTTTACATTTAGTCCCAAAAAGTATTTTATAGGACCAATTATGCTCATTTCAAATTCATTCTGCATTTCTTTTGCAAATTCTGCACTAAGCTTGTCATTACCTCCAAAGATAATGTCATCAACAAATATGGAAACTAGTAGTAATCCATCAGGTGTCTCTCTTGTGAATAAGTTACAATATGCTGCACCTTTCTTGAATCCAATCTTGGTAAGATAACCATCAAGTCTCTCATACCAAGCTCTTAGGGCTTGTTTAAGACCATAAAGTCCTTTCTTCAATCTGCATACAATGTTTGGTTTATCTAAAATAATAAATCCTTTAGGCTATTCAATGTAGACTTCTTCCTTCGAGTCACCATTAAAAAAAGCTGACTTTACATCCATTTGATAAACTTCAAAGTCTTTGAATGTTGCATAGGCCAAGAATAATTTTATGGCTTCCAGTCTTCTCACAGGGGCAAATGTATCAGTGTACTCTATTCCTTCTCTCTATGCATATCCTTTACAAACCAATCTTGCTTTGTTTCTTACTACTGTACCTTCTTCATTCATTTTGTTTCTAAAGATCCACGTTGTTCTATTCACATTTTTGTCACTAGGTCTAGGAACCAATTCCCATGTCTCATTCTTAATTATCTGATCTAATTCTTCTTTCATTGCGTTCTTCCAATCAGAATCATTACAAGCATCATCAACACTTAAAGCTTCAATATGTGAAAGTAAACATACCTCTTCATCCATTGTTAGACTTTTTTCTTTTGATTTGGTCAAAACACTGCTGCTCTGATCTCCAATGATATCATCTTTACAGTGGTATCTAGATTTGAATTTTGGAACCTTAGGTGTTACTTCTTCTTCTGTAATCTATGATTCTTCTCTACTTGATTCAGGGCCATTGCATATAACATCAATGTAATCAAACATTTCCTCAATAATAGTATCTTTACTGCTAGGCCTGGGTTCATCTTCAATCATAGGTGCATAATCATAGTACCTTTCTTGTGTCATGAACTTTTCATCAATCTTTACATGAGTACTTTCAATTATCTTTTTCAATCTCAAACTAAAACATCTAATTGTATTGCTTTTAGTAGAGTAACCAAGTAAAATACCTTCATCACTTCTTGCATCAAAATTACCAACACCATCATCTCTCTTGATGTAGCACTTGTTGTCAAAGATTATGAAATATTTCATAGTAGGTACTTTACCAAACAAAATTTCATAAGGAATTTTGTCCACGCCTGGCCTTAGTTGTGTTCTATTGATAGTATAGACTACTGTATTGACTGCATCTCTCCAATATGTGTGCACAACTTTTCCTTCAATTATCATAGTGCGCGTTGTACCAAGTATAATCATGTTCCTCCTTTCTATAATCCCATTCTATTGTGGGGTTCTAGGAGTGCTCAACTATCTTTTTATTCCATGTTTTTCATAGTAGTCATAAAACTTATCAAAGGTGAACTCTCCTCCTCTATCTAATCTCAGACATTTCAGTTTTAATTTAGATTCATTCTCAACCTTAGCTTTAAATATTTTGAACTTCTCAAAGGCTTTTGAATTCTCTTTTAAGAATGCAACCCACATCATCCTTGAAAAATCATCAACAAACAAAATGAAATACCTTTCTCCATAGTATGATCTTGTTTAAGTAGGACCACATATATCTTTATGTACTAGGTCCAATTTGTTTTCAATTGAGTTCTGCTTACGTCTAAAAGAACTCCTTCTTAGAGATTTGTTTCTGTGCAGTTGATTGATTGTTTGTTTGTCATTAATGACAACATATAATACACAGTAGTGTTTCTCTATGTACTTATCAAAATGATGATATCAAGCCTTGCATGGTTAGATACATTTTTTAGAAATTTTTATTATGTTATGTTCATACACGTAGATCTAGATATGATGTTTGAGTCAAGTTGTGTAATTTTGTTATTGGGAGTTACAGTTCTGGAGGAGTATCTATTCAGAGCCGATGTATCTAATGTGTTTCTTGAGTTGCACCTATCTTTAGGATATGTGTGTGTATATTCATGATTAGTTATGACTTGATAATAGTTATCTAAAGGTGTCGAATGTGTTTCAAGCAGATTGCAAAGTTAGAGTTAATTTGGTGAAGCCGACTTAGTGAAGCGTCGCATCTATTCAGTTTGTGTTGCGCAGACCTAATATTATTTCCATGCTTAGTAAAGATGACAAGGATGTTATGAAGAGTTGTATTATAGGTCCCATGATCTCATACTTTGAGGATGATACTTATAGTAAGTGATTTGTGATAGGCTAAGTGTGAATGATACAAAAAGAGACAGAAAATGTACAGAGCAGAATATCAGTTGTGGTTCATTCATCAAGAGTCTATGTGAAGAAGAAGTAGAAGATTACAATACACTATAACTAATCAAGACATCAGGTCTACTCTACAGTTTATCTTTAGATATAGTACATATCTATTCGATGAAGGTTGTAGCCTTCACCATTGAATTAGTGAGCTTTTCGATAGTGAGTCCACCACCCCTAACAGTGTTATTTGTAAAAGACTCCTAACAGGGTCTGACCCTTAACCATGTCACTATACTTATTTCATTATAAAGTACAACTCCTAACAGGGTTGAAATATCTTCTAACAGGGATTACTATAAACAAGTATAGTTCATTGTGGGTGCTAATTCCCACTGGGGTTTTTACCATTAGGTTCCCCCGTAATCAAACTGTGTGTTGTGTATTGTGTTATCTGATTAAGGATTTACTTTATTGTATTCTGAAGTTAAGGAAATAAAAAGAATTAAATTTACTGATAACTGATTCACCCCCCCTCTCAGTTATCCTTTGGGACTATTCTAACAATTTGTATTAGATCCAAGTGCCTTGGAGAAGAAGCCTAATAGTTGAAGGTAGATCAGGTGTCTTACTTCAGAAAAGAGAGCCCTAAGTTCAATGGAGAAAATTATTTGGATTGGAAAAACAAAATTATAACACATCTATAGTGTGTTGGCTTTGAGATCTTTGAGATAGCTACACAAGAAGTTATTATTCCATCTTTGAAATACCTTGCAAAGGATGATGCTAGTAATAGACAAAAGGAAACATTTACCAATAGTTAAATTTCTAAAGAAGCCCTAATCAATGCCCTATCTGACAGTGAATTTTCTGAGATCAAGAAAAGTGATAGAGCATACACCATATGGAATTATTTAGAAGATATGTTTGAAGGAGATATTCAGGAAAAGAATGCATGCATGAAGACATGGAAAAAGAAATACAACAGTCTTGAGATGTTACCTAAAGAGAAAATTTGATTCTACAATCAAAGGATAAATGAAGCAGTCTCTAGAATTAGAAACAATGGTGGAGAAATATCAGAAGAAGATATAATGGACAAGTTTCTAACTACCTTAACATCAGACTATGAAAACAAGATAATAATTCTAGAGGAAACCATGCAATTCTTATAAGACTTCAAGTGAGAGACTTTGATCAGCAAAATCACTGCATTTGAGATATCAAGATTGAGGACTAAACCTAAAAGTGAAACAACCTTCAAAGCCTCAGTCCATGGTAAGAAATCCTTACACATCTCTAGCCATAATGAGAAAGAAGAAGTTGATGAAGAACTAAAAGAGATCATTGCTATTATTTCTAAAAGAGAAAAGAAAGGAAGAGGAAAATATGAAGGACAACTTCCATTCAAATGTTTTTCATGCAACAAGATTGGTCACTTTGCATCTAAGTGTCCCACAAGAGTCAAGAAGTTTAGATCTAATTACAAACCTAAATATAAGAAGAAATGTTACCATGTTGAAGAAGTTTTAACTGATGAAGATTTAGGAGATGATGAAATTGGATCCGTTTCCCTTAGAGACATGGAAAAGTTGCTCAAGGAAATGGACATTACAGATGAAAAAGAGGAACAAGAGTTAGCCCTAATTTCCAAAGGAAACACCAGAATTGATGGGATCATTGAAAATGGATGCTCTCACCATATGAGAGGTGACAAAGAATTTTTTTTTCATTTAGACAAATACAAAGGTGGTATGGTTAGATTTGGAGATAACACTCCTAAACCTATCATAGGAAGAGGTTGTATAAATTTGGATGGAAAGAACAGATAGATGATGTTCTATATGTTAATAGATTGCATCATAAATTGCTAAGTGTTGGACAACTACTAGGCAAAGGTTATCATTTGGACTTCAAAGACAACAAGTGCATCATTAACAACAAGGATGGAGACATGATTGCATTAGGATCCAAAACAAAAGGTAATGTTTTTTAGCTAAATTCTGATGTAAGTTGTTTTGTTGTAAAATTATATGACAGTTGGTTATGGCACAAGAGCCTTTTTCATATCAATTTTGATAACATAGTAAACATAAGTAATGTCAAGGCAGTCAGAGACCTTCTAAGTATTGCAAGACCAGTTGACACAATATGTAGGGAATGTGTTATGGGAAAGCACATAAGGAGTTCTTTCAGAAGAAAGTAGAACTTAGCTGAAAAAAAATTGGACCTAGTGCATACAGACTTATGTGGTCCTACTCAAACAAGAACATACTATGGAGAAAGGTGTTTCATTTTGTTTGTTGATGATTTTTCAAGGATGATGTGGGTTGCATTCTTAAAGGAGAAGTCGAAAGCCTTTGATAAGTTCAAAATATTCAAAGCTTAGGTTGACAATGAATCTGGATTAAAACTAAAATATCTAAGATCAGATAGAGGAGAGTTCACCTCTGATCAATTTTATGACTACTGTGAAGAACATGGAATAAAAAGATAGCTGAGTGCTCCTAGAAACCCTCAGTAGAATGGGATTGCAGAAAGGAGGAACAAGATTATACTTGATATAGTGTGCACTATGATGATTGAGGGAAAAGTTGTGCACACATATTGGAGAGATGCAGTGAATACAATAGTCTATAGTATCAACATAACTCAATTGAGGCTAGGCGTAGATAAGACACCCTATGAACTTTGGTTTGGTAATGTACCTACAGTAAAGTATTTTAGAATCTTTGGTAGAAAGTGCTACATCAAGAGAGATGATGGTGTTGGTAAGTTTGATGTCAGGAGTGATGAAGGTATTTTCCTTGGATACTCTACAAAAGCAAAGCATATAGATGTTTCAATTTGAGATTGAAAAAGATAATTGAAAGTACTCATGTAAAAATTGATGAAAAGTTTATGGTTCAAGAGAGGTACTATGAATATGCACCTATGATTGAAGATGAACCCAGGCCTAGAAACAAAGATACTATTATTGAAAAAATGTTTGATTGCATTGATGCCTCATGCAATGACCTTGAATCAAGTAGAGAAGAATCACAGATTACAAAAGAAGAAGTCACACGTAAGGTTCCAAAATTCACATCAAGATACCACTCTAAAGATGATATCATTGGAGATCAGAACAACAGTTTTTTGATCCGATCAAAAGTGAAAAGTCTAGCAATGGATGAAGAGGTATGTTTACTTTCACAAATTGAACCTTTAAGTGTTGAAGATGCTTGTAATGATTCTGTTTGGAAGAATGCAAAGAAAGAAGAATTAGATTAGATAATTAAGAATGATACATGGGAAATGGTCCCTAGACCTAGTGACAAAAATATTATTGGAACAAAGTGGGTATTCATAAACAAGATGAATGAAGATGGTACAATATTAAGAAACAAAGCAAGATTGGTATGTAAAGGATATGTGCAGAGAGAAGGAATAGACTATAGTAATACATTTTCCCCTATGAGCAGACTGGAAGCCATTAAATTGTTTGTGGCCTATGCAACATTCAAAGACTTTAAAGTTTATCTAATGGATGTAAAGTTAGCTTTTTTGAATTGTGACTTGAAGGAAGAAGTCTACATAGAAAATCCTAAAGGATTTATTCTTTCAAATAAACCAGACATGGTATGCAGATTGAAGAAAGTAGTCTATGGTCTTAAACAAGCCCCAAGAGCTTGGTATGAGAGACTAGATGGTTATCTTACCAAGATTGGATTCAAGAAAGGTGTAGCAGATTGTAACTTATTCACAAGAGAGACACCAGATGGATTACTACTAGTTGCCATATTTGTTGATGACATTATTTTTGGAGGTAATGACAAGCTTAGTACAACATTTGCAAAAGAAATGTAGAATGAATTTGAAATGAGCATGATTGGTCCTATAAAATACTTTTTGGGACTAAATGTAAAGCAGATAGATAAAGGTATATTCATTAATCAGTCAAAATATGTGAAATAAATATTGAAGACCTTCAAAATGGAGGACTTTAAGCCAGTATGCACCCGTATGATAACAGGAACCAAGCTTTCAAAAGATGATGATTCCACAATAGTTGATAAGACATTGTATAAATCTATGATTGGAAAACACATTTATCAAACTCAATCTAGACCTAACATATCTAATGTAGTTGGCATTGTTGGAAGATTTGCAGTTGAACCCAAGTATAATCACCTAATAGAAATTAAGAGGATATTCAGATATCTAAAGGGAACTATAGACTATGGTTTATGGTATCCTAAATCAGAGAATGTACAACTTCATGCGTATACAGATGTAGCTTGGCTAGAATGTATTGATGATAGGAAGAGTACTTCAGGAGGAGCAGTATTTCTTGGAGATAGGTTGGTTTCTTGGATAAGAAAGAAGCAAAACTGTATTTCTCAGTCCACAGTAGAAGTTGAATATGTTGTAGAAGCACTGAATTGTTCAACCATGGTTTGGATCAAGTAGATGGTTAAAGACTTTGGCATTCAGGTTGATTATCCTATTGTGATTCACTGTGATAAAACTAGCACTATTAACATGTCTAAGAACCCTGTGATGCACGCAAAGACAAAATACATAGAGATCAAGTACCATTTTCTATGAGAAAAGGTTGTGGACAAAGAAGTAAAATTGGACTATGTGAGCACCAAAGAACAATTGGCAGATATTTTCACAAAACCTTTATCAAAGGATAATTTTGAGTATCTCAGAGAGAAGTTGGGAGTAATTCCCTCTCCTAAGTTTGAATAGATAAAGCAACAAGTACATCAGTCCTGTGTGATTAATGAATCGTTGACTACTCTACTTTTCAAACAGTACATGTGCCTAATTGTTTATGACACCCTTTTCCATTGATGTCAAAGGGGGAGTATATAGTAAGGGGGAGCATATACTCTGGGGGAGTATAAAAATAGTCAGAAGAACTAAAGCAGTGTAGAGGAATCCTTGATGAGGATATTGATAATATTGTATAAGAAAGAGGACACCATGAATAGAGGATTTTTTTAATATCATATGTTTCTATCAATGTCAAAGGGGGAGATTGTTGGAGATTTGTTTTTGTGCAGTTGATTGATTGTATGTTTGTCATTGATGACAATATATAATACATAGTAGTGATTTTGTATGTAGTTATCAGAATAATGATACCAAGCCTTGGATGGTTAGATACATTTTGTAGACATGTTTATTATGTTATGTTCATACAGGAAGATCCAAATATGATGTTTGAGTCAAGTTGTGTAATTCTATTATTGGCATTTAAAGTTTTGGAAGAGTATCTGTTCAGAGCTGACGTATGTAATGTGTTTCTTGAGTTGCACCTATCTTCAAGATATTTTTGTGTATATTCATGATTATTTATGAGTTGATTATAGTTATCTAAAGGTGGCAAACATGTTTCAAGAAGATTGCAAAGTTAGAGTTAATTTGGTGAGGCCAACTTAATGAAGTGTCGCGTCTATTCAGTTTGTGTCGCACGGACTTAATATTGTTTGTGTGCTTAGTAAAGCTGACAAGGATGTTATGAAGAGTTGTATTACAGGTCCCATGATCTCATATTTTGAGGAAGATACTTATATCAAGTCATTTGTGATACACTAAGTGTGAATGATACAAAAAGAGATAGAAAATGTACGGAGCCAAATATCAGTTGTGGTTCATTCATCAAGAGTCTATGTGAAGAAGAAGTAGAAGATTAAAATACATCAGAATTGATCAAGAAAACATGTCTACTCTATAGTTCATCTTTAGATATAGTGCATATCTATTCTATAGAAGGTTGTAGCCTTCACCATTGAAGCAGTGAGCTTTTGGATAGTGAGTCCACCACCCCTAATATGGTTATTTGTAAAAGACTCCTAGTAGGGTTTGACCCTTAACCAGGTCACTATATTTATTGCATTGTAAACTACAACTCCTAATAGGTTGAAATATATTGTTACAAGGATTACTATAAACAAGTATAGTTCATTGTGGGTGCTAATTCCCACCGGGGGCTTTACCATTTGGTTTCCCAATAATCAAATTGTCTGTTGTGTACTATGTTATCTGATTAAGCATTTACTTTATTGTATTCTAACGTTAAGGAAGTAAAAATAATTAAAGTTACTGATAATTGATTCACCCCCCCCCCTCTCAGTTATCCTTTCAGACTATTCTAACATTCCTTACATGCTTTCCCATAACACATTCCTTGCAATACTAGGAAGATCTCTAACTTCTTCGACATTGCTTATCTTTACTATGTTATTAAAATTTATATGAAAAACTCGCTTGTGCCATAACCAAATGTCATCCACTTTTGCAAAAAAACATCTTACATCTGAATTGAGCTGAAAAACATTACCTTTTATTTTTTATCCTTATGCAATCATGTCTCCATCTTTGTCAAGTAGTTGTCCAACACTTAGTATATTGTGATGTAGTCCATCAACATGAAAAACATCATTTGTCTTATTCTTTCCATCTAGGGTGATGGATCCTCTACCTATGATAGGTTTGGGATTTTTATCTCCAAATCTAACCATACCACCTTTGTATTTTTCTAGATGAACAAATCTGTCTTTATCACCTATCATATAGTGAGAGCATCCACTGTCAATGATCCAATCAGTTCTAATGTCTACTTTGGAAATTAGGGCTAACTCTTGTTCTTCCTTTTCATCTGTAATGTCCATTTCCTTGAGCAACTTTTCCATGTCTCTAAGGGCAATGAATCCAATTTCATCCTCTCCTAAATCTTCATTAGTTACACCTTCTTTAGCATGGTAACATTCCTTCTTATATTAAGGTTTGTAATCAGATCTAAACTTTTTGACTCTTGTGGGACACTTAGATGCAAAGTGGCCAATCTTGTTGGATGAAAAACATTTGAATGGAAGCCATCCTTCATATTTCCCTTTTCCTTTCTTTTCTCTTTTAGCAATCATAGCTATGATTTCTTCCAGTTCTCCATAAACATCTTCTTTCTCATTATTGCTAGAGATGTGAGATTTCTTACCATGGAGTGATGCTTTGAAGGTTGTTTCACCTTTTGGTTTAGTCTTCAATCTTGATATCTCAAATGCAAAGATTTTATTGATCAAAGTCTCTCTTTTGAAGTCTTGTGAAAATTGCATAGTTTCCTCTAGAATACTGATCTTGTTTTCATAGTCTGATGTTAGAGTAATCAACAGCTTTTCCATTAGATCTTCCTCTGATATTTGTCCACCATTGTTTCTGATTCCAGAAACTACTTCATTTTTCCTCTAATTGTAGGCTCTAATGTTATGTTCAGGTAATATCTCAAGACTATTGTATTTCTTTTTCCATGTCTTCATGCGTGCATTCTTAGCTTGAATATCTCCTTCAAACATGTCTTCTAAATACCTCCATATAGTTTAAGCCTTGTATAATTTCTTGATCTCAGAAAATTCACTGTCGGATAGGGCACTTATAAGGGCTTCTTTGACAATTGCATTAGCTATGAATGTTTCCTTTTTTCTGCTAGTATCAACATCTTTTTCAAGGTCTTTAAGTGAGGGAATAACAACTTCTTATGTGGCTATCTCAATGATTTCAAAACCAACAGACTCTAGATGTGTTATCATTTTTTTTTTCCAATCCAGATAATTTTCTCCATCGAACTTAGGGCTCTCTTTTCTGAAGTAAAACATCTGATCTACCTTAAGTTGTTAGGCTTATTTTCTAAGGCACTTGGCTCTAATACCAATTTTTAGAATAGTCCCAAAGGATAACTAAGAGGGGGGGTGAATCAGTTATCAGCCAATTTAATTTTTTTCCCTTATTAACTTCAGAATACAATAAAGTAAATACACATTCAAATAACACAATATGCAACACTTCAATTTGGTTATGGGGAAACCAAATGGTAAAAACCCTAGTGGGAATTATTACCCACAATGAACAATACTTGTTTATAGTAATCCCTGTTAGAAGATATTTCAACCCTGTTAGGAGTTGTACTTTATAATGCAATAAGTATAGTGACTTAGTTAAGGGTCTAACCCTATTAGGAGTCTTTTACAAATAACCCTATTAGGGGTGAGGTCTAACTGTCGAGAATCTCACTACTTCAATGGTGAAGGCTACAACCTTCTGTAGAAAAAATATACACTATATCTCATGATGAACTGTAGAGTATACCAGGTATCTTGATCAGTTCCAATGTATTGTAATCTTCAACTACTTCTTCACATAAAACCTTGATGAATAAACCACAATTGATATTCTGTTCTATACATTTTTTGTCTCCTTTCATATCATTCACACTTAGTGTATCGCAAATGACTTGCTATAAGTATCTTCCTCAAAGTAGAGGATCATGTCGACTCTTGGAAATAATTCAACAATATCTTTATCATCTTGACTAAAAATGCAAACCATATTAAGTCTACGAAACACAAACCGAATAGACATGATGCTTCACTAAGTTGGATACACCAAATCATCTCAAATATCATGATCCTGATGTTACATGAGAGGTGTGTTTAACCAAACATAGTTAACTCATAACCAATCTTGAATATACACATGCATATCCTGAAGATAGGCACAAATCAAGAAACATGTTAAATATGTCAGCTCTGAACACATACTCTTCCAGAACTATAACAGATAATAAAAGAATTACACAACTTGACTAAAACATCATATCTGAGTCAGCGTGTATGAACATAACATGCTAAACACATCTACAACCTAAATATATCCATGCAAGGCTTGATATAATCATTATGATAAATAAATACAGAATCACTACTGTATATTATATATTTTTATCAATGAAAAACATACAATCAATCAACTACACAGAAAAAAATCTCTAACATGATCCACTTTTTTTTCTTTTTTTGTCTTTGACAACTTTATGCAGCATCCTAAAGTGTGACTGTCTGTGCATCAATGTGAAAAATAGTTTGTATATAACATTTGATGCAACAGTACCATTGTGAACTAATTAGCCTTAGTTAGGGGAATCACCCCTAATTTACCTCATAGATACTCATGAGCATCTTTGGGTAGAGCCTTTGTAAATATGTCTGCTAACTGTTCCTTAGTGTTCACATATTGTAGTCTTACTTCCTTATTCTAAACTAGCTCCCTCAAGTAGTGATACTTGTTAGCTATATGCTTTGTCTTAGAGTGCATTACAAGATTCTTTAAAATATTAATGGAACTCGTGTTATCACAATATATGACAACTGGTTTTGTGATCTCTTCTTTCATACCTTTTAGTAGTATCTTCAACCACATAATATTAGAGCAATTAACTGCTACTGCCACATACTCGGCTTTAGTTGTAGATTGTAAGGTGCAGTTTTGGTTCTTTATTGTCCATGAAACTAATCTGTTTCCCAAAATAAATGCTCCTCCTATGGTTCTTTTTCTGTCATCAACATTTCAAGCCCAAATAGAATAAGTATAAACTCTGAGTTCAAATTTATCATTTCTTTTGTAATATAGACCATTTTCATTTGTTCCTTTCAAGTATCTCAGAATCCTTTTTACTGCCATCATATGAGTTTCCTTCAGATTGGCAGAAAATCTAGCAACAATACCAATAGCTAATGCAATATGAGGTCTATTATGTACAACATATTGCAAATTTCTAATCATTGATCTGTATAGTGTTTGATTTACTTCTTTTGTCTCACCATTCTTTGTTAGCTTATGTCCAGTGGCCATGGGTGTACTCATTGGTTTTGAATCTTCCATTCCAAAAAATTTTACTATCTCTTTGACATATTTTGATTGAGTAATATAGATACCATTCTTAATCTGATATATTTGTAAGGCAACAAATTTTTCTATCTCACCAAACATAAACATCTCAAATTCAGTTTGTATCTCCTTTGCAAATGCTTGGCATAACATATCTTATCCACAAAATATAATGTCATCAACAAAAATTTCAGCTAATAAAGTACCTTTACTTTGCTCTATCTTCAAATACAGATTGTTGCTGTCATTGGTTCTAGAAAATCAAATCTTCATCAGATAGTTGTGCAATCTCTCATACCATGCTCTTGGTGCTTGCTTTAGTCTATATAGTGCTTTATGTAGCTTGTAAACCATATTAATTTTGCTTGGGTCTAAAAATCCATCTGCTTGTTCAATGTAGACTTCTTCTTCTTCTAATATTCCATTTAGAAATGCTGATTTCACATCCATTTGATATACTTTAAATCCTTTGTAGGCTGCATATGCAAGTAAGGTTCTAACTCCCTCCAATCTTGCAAGTGGAGTGAATATTTCTCCATAGTCAATCTCTTCCTCTTGTGCATAACCCTTACATACCAGTCTAGCTTTCTTTCTTGTTACCTCTCCATGTTCATTCAACTTGTTTCTAGATACCCACTTATTACCAATTACATTCTTATCATTTGGCCTAGGTACAAGTGTTAGTAATAACTGAAAGGGGGGAGGTGAATCAGTGCCTTCAAAATTATCCTTTAAACTTTAACTACCAATCAAATATAGCTCTAATTATTAAGTCCCTACAAGATGCATGCCATGAAATACTAATAATGATTAACTATCTATCCATTTTTCTTGCCTGTCCTTATTCACCTTCATTACCGATAAGCAGAAAAACTTATTTACTGATACTTAGTAAATATGCAGAGTATACCAATCAATCCAGAAATGCATATGTGAAATGTAAAACAGTAAAGTAATAAACCATACACACATAACACATGGATTTTAATGTGGAAAACCTGTTAAGGGAAAAAACCACTACGACCAGTACCCCAAATTTTCACTCTTCTAAAGTGAGCCCTATTAGGAGCCAACCTTATTAATGGTTACAAACACACTATTAGGTGTGACCTTGTTAGATGATTTTAATATGAGTCTATCACTTGATATCTAGCATGTATATGCTACCAATATTGATCAACCTCTATGGGCACAATAGGTATCTAGCATATCTAGTGCTACCTAACTACATCAGCCTCCTTCGTAGACTATGTGTTGGTATCGGTAGTGCTATCTTCATGATAAACTTTTTGGCAATCTATTAGGATATACCTCAATTATAGAAGACTGTTAAGTCCTACTTTGTTAAGAGACTTGATGCTTCAATGGTTAAACTGAAACACAATGACCTATTTCTAATGCAACTTGAATTGCAGATTTTTAGATCTATTTAAGTACATTACCTCTCTGATCAATGTATCAATTAAATTCTTTGTGCTCCATTCTTTTTACTCTGTGATGCTGTGCTTCACTATTCATCGATGTCTACGGAATTCTTTAGCTCTCCTTCAGCTTGATTGATTAGGACTATATGAAGTTATCCATCATCAGTTTCTCTTCAACATCCTCTTTCTATTCACTCCCCTTCCCATGTATGTGATTGCCGGAAATGAATTATGCTTGTCTCTTATATAAACATGATATTCACTATTTCTTGATTCTTGATTCTTGGCGTGAAAAACAATCCAAGCAATTTTATTTAAATCTTTAACTTCTGATTTATCTCATAGTTATCTTCTTGCCAACTGTACAAATATTCACTAAATCAATTACTTAACTCTGGTCGAATAAAACAAATAAAACAACCATTTAATTCTATCCTTAAGCTTTGCCAGCTAGATATTTTATCATTTTCTGAACTCTCTATTCTGTCATTCAACTCTACAGTTAGTCATCGGTGATAACTTCCAGTTCTGTGGGTGTGACTTCAGTCAGCTTCAGGATCTCCGTCTGTCAGGCATCATTGGATTTTACTCATCAGGTAACTCTATTTTCATCTCATCGGGCATCCTGTGATTTTTCTTCATCAGGCAATACTATCTTCTTCTTGTCGGGTATCACTGTGACTTTTGTTCTTTTCCTTTACCCATGGTGTACACTCTGTCGGTGTTGTTTATCGCTTAGTGAATACTTGACTTTTATGCATTTTTGAAAGCATAATCTATGTTCCATTGATTCTCTAAAGTCTTTGTCATTATGTACAAGATCTATACAGATGATATCAATTTGACATCAATGACAATACAAACTATTAACTGATTTAATGCCTTGCATTATCTTCAACTTAACATTATCAAACATTCAATCAGTTACATGTCATCAATCTCTCCCTTTGGCATTGATGGTAACATATTATATTATCACACTATACTATTTCTAATATAATATGAAATATAACAGTTGAGATTCATTAGATCACCAAATAATTTGTTTTGATAACCGATAAAAATGTCAGACCGCCGGTAAGCTCTATGTTAGCTTAGATTTGATTCTTGCAGCTTTATGTGTTTCTTGTTCTAATGTGTTGTGTCCTTGCCTTGTGTTAATATCTCTCTTTTGACTGTTCTTATTCTTTGATTTCTTTGTCTTTTGTCAGCAACTCTCCCTTTGTATATGATTCCTTCATACAAATTCTCTCCCTGTGGATATGATCTCTCCCTATTTGGAGTAATCTAATAATGGATAATATTTCTTCTTTTTCTAAAGATTGTGATAATATGGAAACTTTCTCTCCCTTTGACAACAATGCCAAACAAATATCTTACAAATATCTAACATTAATGTCAAGTGATCTTTTCTCTCAAACCATAATATATTCCTTGAATTCCCCTTATCTATCAGCAATACATCAATATGATCTAGTGCTCGATTCTGATATATACCTTTTTGTATATAGATGTAGCTTTGAAGTTCATCTTGTTGCTTGCATCAACATGAATGATATTCTAATAATATATAGGCTGATGCAGCCTTTAGTCTTTCACTGACTGGTAGACAAGGGTTTGACCCCTAGTCTCTCTCTCAAGTACTCAAATGTATACTTGGGCAGTGGCTTGGTGAAGATATCAGCCAATTATTCTTTTGATTGCAGATACTCAAGTATCACCTCTTTTTCTTGAACTTGTTCTCTTAAGTAATGATACTTAATTGAAATATGTTTTGTCTTGGAATGCATGACTAGATTCTTGGGAATGTTTATTGCACTATTGTTATCACAATAGATAATCACTGGTTCTGAGATCTTCATATGCATACCTTCCAGCAACTGTTTGATCCATGCAATATTTGAGCAGTTTG
Organism: Thuja plicata; assembly: GCA_018584345.1. Classification (NCBI taxonomy): domain Eukaryota; kingdom Viridiplantae; phylum Streptophyta; class Pinopsida; order Cupressales; family Cupressaceae; genus Thuja; species Thuja plicata. Next base: position 146,139 of record MU224311.1, on the reverse strand, counting down.
TAGTAGTAGCAACATATTCTACTTCTATAGTTGATTGTTAGATGCATCCTTGCTTCTTGCTAATCCATGTGACAAGTCTTTAACCCATAAAGAATGCTCCTCCAGTTGTTCTCTTCTAGTCATCAATATTTCTAGCCCAATCAGTGTCGGTAAACACCTTAAGTTCAAATTTACCTTCTCTTCTATACCATAAGCCAAATTCCTCAATATTCTTCAGATATATTAAGATTCTTTTCATAGCACTTATATGTGATTCCCTGGGGCTAGTAAAAAATCTAGCAACAATTCCTACTGCATGTGCAATATCTGGTCTAGTGTGTACAAAAGACATGAGTTCTCCAATCATTGATCTGTACAAAGTCTGATTTACCTCTTTTGTCTTGTATACCTTTGTCAATTTTATTCCAGTGGCCATCGGTGTTCCAAGTGGTTTGGAATCTTCCACCTTGAAAATTTTTAGGACCTCTTTGATGTATTTGGACTGTGTAATGAAAATACCTTCACTTTGTTGAATGATCTATAGACCAAGAAAGAACTTGATCTCTCCAAACATAGAAATCTCAAAATCTTTTCTCATCTCATCATCAAATGATTTGCATAGCATATCATTGCCTCCAAATATGATGTCATCAACAAATATTTCAGCAATCAAAGTTTTAGCGTCAGTATGTTCTCTTGAGTAAAGATTACTATTTTCACTAGTCCTTATGAATCTGATACTTATTAGATAGGAATGAAGTCATTCATACCAGGCTATTGGAGCTTGTTTTAATCTATACAAGGATTTTTGAAGTCTACATACCATTTTTCTCTTGTCTGGATCCACAAACCCTTCTGGTTGTTCAATGTATACCTCTTCTTCAAGTATTCCATTTAGGAATGTTGACTTTACATCCATTTGATATACTTTGAATCTTTTATATACAACATAAGCAAGTAGTATTCTTACTCCTTCTAGCCTAGCAATGGGTGCAAAGGTTTCTCCATAGTCTATACCTTCCTCTTGTGCATACCCCTTGCATACTCATATTTCTTTGTTCCTTGTGACTTCTCCATTCTCATTCAGCTTGTTCCTAAGATTTCTTCTCAAAATATCTATCATCACTTCTGTCATCTTTTCTTCTGTTAGGACATTTTGTAGAAAAGTGTCTGATCTCTTTACAATTAAAGCATACAAGTGGTAACTTGGCTTTGTATTTACCTTTTCCTCTTTGAATTATCCTTGTGATGAGTGCTTCTATTTCATCTAGATCTTCTTCTTCACTTTCACTTTTACTATCTCTTCTAGATGTGTGTCTCTGACTAGATTTGCTTATTCTCATAGACGACTTAAAAGAAGACTCTAAGTTTGGTAAGACACTATTATCAAAGTTATTCATCTCAAATGAAATTAGTCTACCAATTAAACTATCAAGAGTAACTATATTGTTTGCTACTCCTCTCATTTCTTGAATAGCAGAAAATATAATAGCATATACAGGCAATAAGGTTCTTAAGATTTTCCTTACCACTATCTCCTCTTCAAGTGTACCTCTAACACATTGCATAGTATTGACTACTTCTTTTATTCTTGTGTTGTACTGTGTAATGTTTTCTCCTTTCATTTTAAGATCATCAAATTTTCCTCTAAGGCTTTCTTCCTTGGCTCTAAGAAAATTTGCATCACCACCATGTACAAGCTTTAGTTTGTCCCAAATTTTATTTGTAGTTGTGCAATCTTTGACATCTTAAAATTAAGAATTGAAGAGAGAGGAAGAAAGATTTATGACCATGCAGTTGTGCTCATGCTTCACTCTCAATTGATCTACTGTTAATGGTCCTGTGGGAAACACATATTTAGTATCTAAGTATTGAGTAACATCATTACCAATACCTTATAAGTGGAGTCTTATCCTTCTTTTCCATGAAGAAAATTTGTCTTTGTTCAACTTGGGCACATCTCGTATGTTCATCTTATGATCTTTACTTAGGTCTTGAAACCTTCCTTCTAAGCTCACAAGCTCTGATACCAATTGTTAGTAATAACTAAGAGGGGGGGTGAATCAGTCGCTTCAAAATTATCCTTTAAAATTTAACCACCAATCAAATACATCTCAGATTATTAAGTCCCTACAAGATGCAAGCCATGAAATACTAATAATGATTAACTATCTATCAATTTTTCTTGTATGTCCTTATTCTCCTTGATTACCGATAACTAGCTGCAAAAATTATTTGCCGATACTCAGTAAATATGCAGAGTATACCAATCAATCTAGAAATGCATATGTGAAATGCAAAACAGTAAATTAATAAACCATACACACATAACAAATGGGTTTTAACGTGGAAACCCTATTAAGGGAAAAAACCACAGGGACTAGTACCCCAAATTTTTACTCTTCGTAAGTGAGCCTTGTTAGGATCTAACCCTATTAAAGGTTACAAACACACTGTTAGGTGTGACTTTGTTAGAAGATTTTAATATGAGTCTATCACTTGATATCTGGCATGTTTCTGCTATCAATATTGATCAACCTCTATGGGAACAATAGGTATCTAGCATATCTAGTCCTACCTAACTGCATCAACCTCCTTCTTAGAATGTGTGTCGGTATCAGGCACTCAATTCTATCTTCATGATAAACTTTTTGGCAATCTGTTAGGATATACCTCAATTATAGAAGACTGTTAAGTCCTTCTCTATTAAGAGACTTGATGCTTCAATGGTTAAACTGAAACAAAATGACATATTTCTATTAATCTCTAAGCTCTGTTGATGATTAGTGCCCAACACTTAGTCATTTCATTAGGTAGTTTTAGTTGGCTATCATTGTGGCTGAGCTAAAACTATGTAAGGCCAAGCAACATTGTCGAGCATTTTTTAGTATGCCTAGTTACATTGCCGAGATGAGTTACATTGCTGAGCTTAGTAGAGACAAAGATGTTAAGTGCTGAGCAACTGACAGTCAAGTGCTGAGTAGAACAGTTTTTGTATACTTGTCAGGAATGATACAAACTTAAAGGATAAGTGATCTGGTCAATTTGTATAAGCTTTTTAGGCCGACATTGTGTGCATTTAATATTCTCATACAAAGTCAATTATGCATTTAATTATTCTATCCTATGCATGAGTCATTGTAAGCATTAATTATTTTACCATCAAGGCATGGATATTAGATCTTGATCATTGATCTAGATCTCACTGTTAGATCTGCATAGATATATTATATTGCTTCGAAACCCTATTTTGTGTGTGTGAAAGAGGAAGAAGAGTAAGTATTGAAGTGACTGCATTTTGAAGTGTAATGCACAACGGGTTATTTTGTTCAGAATTAGAGATTAAGAAGAGCATAACATAGTGAACAATAGAGTAAAGGTATATCAGATTATAAGATCAGAAGAGATACTGAAAAGAGGAGATCCATCATCAGCATCAGAGTGCATATGGAAGGATCAATACTTGAGACTTTCTAATCATTGTATCACATGAAAATCTCTTAACAAAGTGGTTTTAGCAGGCCTTTATTTATCTCTTAACAAAGTGCTTACTTCATTCTAAGTTTAAATCCTTTAACAAGGTAGATTGTAATGATCTGAAGCTTTTAATAGAGTAGACCTTTCACAGGGTACATTACATTTTGTAATCAAACATTGTAACCTTAACAGGTACACTTTATTATTGCAGTAGTCGAGATTTTTTTGCATGTCATCCCCACCCTAGTTTTACCTATTTGGGTTTCTAGGTTATCAAATTATTGTGTAATTTGTTACTCATTTCATGGTTTGGATGCTATCTGAGATTACATTAGATTCATCTATGTATGAATGTGTGATCAGTTTGTTTTAAGTGTTTATACTTGAAGATCTTATTCACCCCCCTCTAAGTATCTTGCTTTCCCTGTTATTGTATTTCCAACAATTGGTATTAGAGCTTGTATTCTCTAAAAAGGTTATAATCATCTTGAGAAATCAGATCTTGAAATGGAAATCTACAAGATGGGTAAAGTCATTGAGAATCAAAAGATTGATGTTCAGCTAGCACTCCTACAGCATGAGTCTGCAAGACAAGAATTAAAGAAGTCCTTGGCTGCAAGGAAAGATTTGGCCAAACAAATGAATGACACTCATTATCAGGAAGAGGATACTACAAATCTATTTCATAATGGAGATTATACTAAGAGTGATGTAGCAATAGCAGATCTACTGGAAAGGAATAGTGCACTATGTGAAGAAGTCAAAAACTTGAAAAAGGAACAAGAAGCCCAATCAATAAGAATGTGTGAAGTTGTCAAACAGAAAAAGAAAGCTGAAGATGAAAAGGCTATAGCCGAAGAAGACAAGAGAATGCTGACTACCAGACTTGATGAAAGAACACATGATGTACAAACCATGAGAGTTAATTAGGTGGACATGGAAAATCAAATATTACTTGTGAATTAGGAGATCAATAGGAAAGACTTGGAGATTGTTAATCTTAGATCTGAGAATAGTCAATTGAAAGATGAATTGAGATTTGAGGAAGAAATCAATAATAGAGTGAACGATACAAGTGCTACTATGAGTTACTTTGAACAATTGGTGGAAGCATCAAGAAGACCTAAAGAATATTCTAGATTAGGTCACACTGAACAACATACAACCATTGAGGATGGAGAATCATCTAAGATAGGTGAAAGAAAGAATGCTAAGCCGAGAAACAAGAAACCTATTTTTCACGACTGTGGAAAACTAGGTCATACAGCAAACATTTGCCGAAGCAAGAATGGTAAGTTCAATCCCAAAACCAACTTTAATGGTTACTGATTTTGTTGGTACTCCTAAATTTGGAACAAATTTGGAGTGACCATGTTTAAATTTTTCAAACAAGCAAAAGTGAATACCCTTGAAAATTTGTGTAAGGCTCAGTTAGAGTGCTTGTAAAAGGTGTCTGGATGATTTTTATGAGATACAAATTGGGAAGAGGCTTTAATGCCTTTCATTTGACATATGCAGTGGAGCCCAACTCCTGATTTCCAGTTCTGACATGTTTATGGAGTAGTCATTTTGAGGGGGTCACCTAATTCTGCATTTTGCTAAGTTGTTAATTTGCTGTCTGGAGCCTACTTTGCTTCTGAGTATCTTACTTCCTATTGAGTTTCATAGTTTGCCACTTTGGGGATGTTTAGCATGCATATCAGAGAGCTTATGTTTTAAACCTCAAGTCATTCCAAATCCGTTTGGTAAGTTTTCATACTTCCCAAAGTTGGTTGCTCAGAACTATCTGCATTTTTGTCTTGCCTAGAAATCTGAATAGCCCTATTTGATATGTTATAACTTTTGACCAATTCACCCAATTGAGAAAATTCCTTTTGTACTGTGTTCCAGTGGTCACACACTCCATATGATCCAGTCTGCAGATCTTTATGAAATCAGATGACAAGTTTTCAAGAACCATTCTGATAGTGATTTATTCTGATTTCCCGTGTTTGCAAATTCAGAATTACTAAGTGACCCACTTTGAGCTTTTGAAAGTCTATACCCGGGTGAACATTTTGGATAATTGAAGGTTGACCTGCATTATAGACCTAGGAATGAACTCCTTTCAAGATTCCCAAGCCTTGACCAATCCGGTTGATAAATTTTCTTTGCCGATTCCGAACCCAATTTCTGCATATTTACTGTGTTAAAATTTAGGAAGTGTTAAAGTGCTATCTTTGTAGATCGGTATCAGTTCAGAAGTTTCTTTTCAGAGGAAGAAAACTGAGGGGTAATGTTCTACATATCACATTCAATCAAGCTTCAAAGGTTGGGTTTCTGGAACATCTTTTTGATGACCCTATGAGTTCAGTTTCAAAGGCAGTTTGTTCAGTTTGCAATGCGAAAAAGAGTGAAGTTTACGAAATGCCCTACTTTGCCAGTGAATAACTTTTGGCCAGTTGATTCTTTTGATGATTTTCTTTCTGCATTGTCTTGCAAAGCTGACACACTTCTTCCAGTTAATATTTGAGCCCCCTATTAATATATTTGTCAGCCTTTTAAAGTCAATTACGGCGATTAAAAATCATTTTTTGACAGTATGTTTGCGGAATGGTCATTTTTGGGAAGTGATAACTCTATGTCTGAAGGATGTTTTCAGGAAAAAATCAAGGCATCATGTTCATTGCATATTAACGTACTATCTGACTTCATGGCAAAGTTCCCGACTGTGTTTTAGTCATTTTGCAATGGTCGATAAGAAGGGGATTTATGGTGATTCCGCAGTTGTACCTATGTAGTCTTTTGGGAAGCTAAGTTTGCATTGCTATATCTTGTGCTCGAGAACGAATTTGAAGGAGCCCTTTCATGTGCATAGTCATTATATATGAATGAGTCTAATTTTCAGATGATGAGGCCTGATTACTTGTTTTAGTCAGTTTTTGAGACTAGTTCCTGAGACTAGTTGCAATTATATGATCAAGTTGCAAAAATGATTAGAAGTAATCATAAAGGCCGCAACTTATAATCAGTTTCTCAAGATTTGAAAAATGCATTTGATTTGAAACTAAACATATTCACGCCATTGTTGTGAGATTATCTTGTGCGGATTCGTAGTGCTTGGGTGCAGATGCAAATTTTCAAAGTGGCAATGGGATTGCGAGATTTTATTAACGTATTAAACATTGGGATTCTTCCATATGTTTTCTCATCACAAGGATGACTTCCAGACTTTTTTATCAGTTATGAGAAGAGGATCATGGGCTGAGGGAGTGTTTCACATGCTTTTTGGGGGCATTTTGATTAAAGTACATTGCAAACATTAGAAGACAAAATGCTAAAAGTCTGCGCAACAAATGATAGTGTTGTTTGCAGATTTTAAAGTGCTCCATTTAATGATTTCTTTGCAATCTAAGAATAGCACAGCCAATGATTGGGAGGTAGCAGATTTTAACAAAAACTTTTATACACAAATCACTTTGCAATTTGAAGATACCCAAACCTTGCGCTATTTTCAGAGGAAGGCAGTAGCAGTACATGGTGGATGTTTTATGTTTTAAGTATTAAATCTGCAGACAGTGAGGGAGGATTCACGCCATTTTTGGAGGAGTTTTCTCAGAGAAATACATTGCAAATAGTAACAGAGTGAATGCCACGCAGCAGAGGGAGTATTTGCAGTTTTTATTCAAACATTAAACTGTAACTTTCATTACTTGCAGTCTGCGCAATCTATGAAGGAACATTGCTAAAAGAAGTATATGGGGAGCAGCAAGAGGAGTGTGCAGACAAAGAGAAGGGTGTGTAGACTTTGAAATGTCCAGCCCAACACAGACATTGCAGAATCCCAATTTCCAGCTGCTGCCATGGTTTTTTCTGTTGAAGTTTGAAGTTTTTTGAGTAATTTTAAAAGTAATTTGCAGATTTGACTCCACAGCAAGGGGCGTTTTGACTTTTAGAACAGATCTATGGTGTCCATTTGCAAATAAAATATGTCATTTGTGAGCAGCTCTCTTCAGAGGCCCAGGAAAATGCCAAAATAATGTAATTTCATTATCGCATATTCACTGTGCAGATGTCTTTTTTGAGCTTTATATACAAAAATGAAAACATCTAAGGTAAATAAGAAATCCCAGAGGCTTTGGACGAGCTCTTGAGGGCTGGAGGAATGGAGACATAGGCCATAAACAGTGTTTTACTTCAAATTTCGAAAATGCTTAAAAACTGAAAGATGGTTTATCCCACATTCACCCCACAAAGGCATAATGAAGACTTTATAAGATAAAACGAGAACATACGAGTTTGAAGATGAAAGTGGAGGCTATCCGCGCGTGTGCCCTCATCTAAATGCCTCAATTTTTGTGCCCGAAAATGCAGGTAAGGAAATTTTGACGAAAATAAACAGTGTTGCAGGTCGCGATGTCGCGAGAACCAGATGGTCGCCCAGTCGCCAGAAGCCCCAGTCGCCCAGTCGGGAGAGAAATCACAGTTAACCGCCAGAGTTTAGAGACTTGGCGATTGACCGCTAGCGGTTAGTCGTGTAGTCGGGAGATGCCAGAGTTGACCGCCGAGATTCGGCGACTAACCGCTAGCGGTTAGTCACGAGGTAGCTAGATGCCAGAGATAGCAGTTGCGACATGGAGAAGTTCGCTAGTCGCCAGGTCGCCAAAAGGAGATAGCCACGGGGTGTAGATTGCTAGGTCACCCAGAACTGACAGAGGAGGTCAAAAAGTGCTCACGACTTGGATTTCAAGGTTGTCGCATGGTCCCTGAATCAAACTGAGGTTAAAACGATGAGTTGAGCATAGTTTTTAAACAGCCAATGAGGGACTGCCACGTGGCAGTGGGCCCACATGTGTGGCATAAAAAATAATTTCTTTAAAGGAAAATGGAAAAATATTTATTTTTATATAGTTAAACTATATGGAGAAATTAAAAATTTATGCTCAGTTGCAAAGTAGAGACCTGATTTTCAAACGGCTGTCCAGGGCTCGAATTTGGCCCAAAATATCAAGTATTATATACCGTTGGAATCGTCTCGAGATGAAGAATTCATTTTTGTAGGTTATTTTTGCACAGCTCTCAAAGGAAAAAAGTAGTATTCATTTTTCTCTTTGGGGGTCATTAATGACAAACATGGCAGATGTATCCAGGAAACTATAGTAAATTAAGATTTAATTTCATAATGGATGCACATAGGGATTCAATGTTTGCCAGTTAGAAGTGTCAAGATAATTTTGCAAAGGCATTTATGTTGCAAAGAAATCAGAATTTGTTCTAGATGCATGAGTTAAGTTTCATCTGTGAATCAGATGGGGAATAAGATTGGATTTCCTTCCAGAAGCATGATAATATTGACTGAAGGAACAAGCAATGTCTGCAAACATTAAAGAGCATTGATGACAATTTAATGGATAAATCAGATATTTTCAAAGGGAAATGTGATAGATTTTCAAAGATATTTTGTAGATGAGATCAGATTGAAAACTTTTCAGTGGGAAAAAGAAAGAGATATTTTAAAGACCTATCAGATGTTTTCTCAGGCAGGTGGAGTTGAAAAATTGATTAATTAATCAGATATTTTGAAAAGAAGGAATGAGTAAGAATCAGATTTGAGAAGGATAGGTGTTTGCCAGACATAATCTTTAGGGTTTCTCCTTCTTCTATATCTTGCTTTCTTTTATCAGTTATAAGGGTTCCTTTCCTCTGCCCAGAGCAGGTCCCTGTTGGTCTTGTTGAAATTATATTGTAAGTTATACTTTTGTGTCTTTGTATATTCATCAAAGCTTATTGTCTGGATACGTTGAAGCAGAATACAGTAATAGAATACAGTGTGATTTTCCCTCTTTCATATTATCTTGTCTGTTTGCATTCTATTTCTTCTCTAGTGTGTTTCACCTATAAGGCATTTGAAATGCACCAGCTACAAGGTAGTTTGTCTAATTATTTATGAGTTCCTTTCAAGGAGAGGACTAAGTTTCATAGATGATTTCAGAGAGCAAAACATTCTGATAAGGATTTGATGCAGATGTATGTATATGAGAGGATAGTTTGTAAGGCACTCTATCTCAGGCGCATGTAGTTTGTAAGGCACTCTACAGTATCTCTATTATTTTATCTCTGTTGATTCATGTTTTCATTGACTCTTTGCCCAAGGGATAGGCACTGGTCTGGAGTATAATTTGCAGTCTATTCCTCATCCAATATCAAAAATCAAATTAATCAATATACTCTTGTTACTAAGAACAAACAAACTAAACTCAGTAAGGACTCTTGTCAGCAGGACAGTGTTCATATTCTTGATTCCTTAGAGAGAGAATCAAAAGGTTAGCCTTCCTTGAGTTTAAACTCATAAAAAGAAGAAGGATAAGCATCCTTATACCACTGTTATTTGTTATTACAGTCATAAGTATTTCCCTATCAAGCTCTGTTTTAGAATTATTTCCAGCCATCTGAAGAGTGTTATCTTGTTGATATAATTATAAATATAATGACATAACAGTGAAGACCCAATCCACCATTTGAGGTTTACTTGAAATATAGTAAACTATATAGGTAATACCTGCCTGAGTATATGGAGCTCAAAAATGAAGAAGGATATTGTCCAGTCCTTAGCAATTAGCCTTTCTCTTGTCAAAAAGGAGTTTTCATTCAAGTATAATCATTATACTATCATTTTTAGGTTGAGGTACAAGAAAAAGTGCTAACAGCTTTAACTGTAAAAAGTTTGGACATCAATCATGTGAATGTAAGGCAAAGGAAAGAAAAACACCTAGACTCAATGGTAATTTCTATAACTGTCACAAATTTAGTCATAAAGCACAAGATTACAGATCTAAAGGTAAAAAGTAATGGACATCAAAGGTACAAGAGAAATCACCTAGAAAAGAAAATACTCACAATTGGGATTACAATACATGGCATAGTTGTCATTACTATGGTGAGTACACACATATTCTAGAAAACTACATAAGGACACATTTCAGAGGTAAATCTAAAATTTGGATGAATGGAAGCTTAGTTTGTCATAGTTGTCTGAAAATTGGACATACAAGGAAAGATTGGAAGACTAGAGTACCAGCTCCTACTTTTGAGAAAATAAGGGAACAGATGAAGAAAACATGGGTTAAGAAGTCTGAACCATGAAGTAGTGAATCTAATGAAGCCGAGGTCACCCAATCCAATGGATCAGGTGATCACATCATCTCCAACTAAATGAAAGAGGTATGTAAGGAACTGTATTTAAAATTATTAGTTTACATCAATTCCTAACATGTAATGTACAAAAGTCTATATTTGCATATGCTAAGATGCACCAGGACATACTTGAAGACAAATTGCTGAGATGAGAAAATTGCACTATAGGTGTCGAGTACTATTCATGGACACTAAAGCCAAATTCTTTAGTGAGTGCTAAGTTTTGTTGGCTGAGTAAAATTTTGTGAAGGCCAAGTGTAGTGAGCCGAGTGGGATGCAAGTTGTGTTAAAAATGAGGACAGCTGACTTGCACTAACTCAATGGGAAAAACATTTAGTGCTCACCTAATTTTACCCTTTGAAGCATATAAAGGATGAACAGTCGATATTTCATTTTCACCTTGCAATTTTATTATTTACGGAGCAACTGAAGCAATTTACAGAATTGATAAAAATGGAGATAGGAACAAAGATTTCATCAATGTGCCGACGGTAATCTTATAGTGAACAATGAACATAGAATAGTGTGAATCATCACTTACCAAGGTATTCTATTTTCCATCCCTCAAACCCTAAATTTTAGAGTTATGGCTGCAAGTTCATCCGTACCAACCAAGAACATGGAGGCAGAACAAGATCAAATCCAGTTGATTCAGAGTGATGAATGAGAACCTCTCAACTTTCGAGCCATTTTGGAAAGTGTGATATAGAGTGATTTGATGGGAGCCCTCTCATCCATTCCTCCCAAGGTACTTATGATTCATGACGTTTGATCATGCTATATGGTTAAAATTGGAGAAGTAGGAGATAATGAATTGAGGAAATCCTACAGTAAACTGTGTGACAGTGGAGTTTTGAAGGAAGAATTCAAACATTTATCCGAAAAAGGGTTAACTCGTGCCCTAGATTTTCCCCAAGGTTTTAAAGATGAATAAATAAAAGTTATTCTTAGCCAAGTTCATGACATGATCATGTGGCTAGACAATGGACCAGTCAAGACCACCAAGAGTATGATTCATCAAGTGACTGGCTATCCTATAGTAAATGGAAAGCAAACCATGAGGGATAATAGAAAAGAGGAAATTACATTGAACACTAGAGTAGTATGGAATAATAGAGGTATGACTATCTCTATGATTACTGATCTAGAACTTGAATTTGGAGTAAGGGTAATTGCACACAAGTTCTATCAGTCCAACAAGTTGGACAGTGTTCCCTGTACAACAGTTGATCAGGCATGGAAAATTGTGAAGAAGAATCACACATATGATCTTGCCGAGCTACAACAGACAAAGTTAGCATAGAACCTTGCATCAATTAGAAAGCCTAAGAGCTCATCATGTAAGTTTGGTTCTTTACTAGTTTGTATATTCTTCTACATTTAGGATACATTTCCTACTCTAGGAAATATTGTTTGGAAAAAGGATAGGCCCATTACAGTTTAGATCAGTGAATGTATAAAGAAACTAGGAATCAATTTCAATAGCATTATGGGTAGCTATTTTGTAGAATTCAAAAAGAGAATGAGATTAAGGACTAGGATTCCTTAGTCACTAGTAGAGAAACACTATGAGGAAATATGTTTTCTAGTTGACACTGATAACACTTATATCAAGGCAGTAATTCCTATAATAACATGTTTGGAGTCATTTCCATATAAGATTAATGTTGATGAAGCATCAACCACCATCATTGCACTCCTAGCCGAGGCAATTGAGACCACAGTAGAGAGATTTGGAAACTTTGAAGAAGCTAAGGCTAAGATCTCTAGAAGTTTGAATGAAGGAACTATGAAGAGAAAAAGAAAGAAGATAGTGAAAAATCTTAAGAAAATGGTTGGCTTGGGTAGTGATGAAGAACCTGAGGATGCACATCTAGGTCTGTCCACTAGGCAAGGTGAGGATATTTCTACTGAGGAGGAAGTTAGTGCATCAGAAGAAATTACACAGAAGGCTAAGGGAAAGAAGCCATCAATTGTCATTGTAACCAAGCCTAGCCGAGCAAAACCTAAAGTTACACCTCCTACAACTAATTGTCCAAGGACAAGAGCATCTACTGCTACTTCCCTAGTAGAAGTGCAAACAAAATTATATGGAAAGAGAAAAGTTGCAGAAAGTACTTCTAGTAAGGAAGCAAAGGATGCTCCTAAGGCTAAGCTAAGTAAGCCAGCAAAGAGACCAAGAAGGAAATTAAACTTGAAAATAGATAGTGATGAGGAGATGAAAGAAATAGATGTACCCAAAAACATACCTACAACTTAGTTCAATAAACTAGAAAGCATTGATGAGGTATTTGATAAGTTAAGGAACTCAGCAGGGTTAGCAACATTTAAGTTCATCAAATATGACAAGTTGAAAATAGCAGATAGGAACAAAGTTAAGGAAGCACTCTTGGACATGATGAGCACCTTTAAATTAACTCCTATAGAGATAGGAAATCATGTGCCTGATGAACTATATGAACTTTTGTCAAGAAAATGGGAATTTGCACTTGCCACTGAGAGATAGATCTGAGAAGGAACATTAGCCAAAATAATTCCTGACTTAACCTCTAAACAACGAGCCAAATTCATTAAGGAGTACAAGAATAGGTTTATTCCCAAACTTAGAGGATATGTTGTTTTGAAGAATGATATAGAAGGTTTAGTATAGCAAATTACAAGGATCTGGAAAGATATTTTTGGACTGATTGTTCCAAAAGACAAGAAATCTGGTGAAGGGACATCCGAGCCAAAGGCACAAGAAGTTGAAGAAAAGCCTACCCCTGAACCATACATAGTCAAAGATCAAATTGCCACTGAATAGGACAAGACCAAGGATGCATTAGATGAAACAAACTCTATTGATCTAACTATAGATAGTCCTTTGGATTATATAGTAGATGATCCAAGCAATTTGAATGTCGAGGAACAACAGATGCCGAGTGGAAAAGACACTAATTCACCTATTAAGGCAACTGATATAGAAGAAGTGAATACCACAGCATCTGAGGAATTAATTGAAGTTGTTAGTGATCAGAAAGGTGAAGAGCAACAAAAAAAAATTGAACAAGAGGTAACTTCACAAGATCCACCTATTTTAGAGGTTGTGAAGAAAGTTATAGATAGTGGAGTTGCAACAACAGATGTTGTTGATAAGCCTAAAGAAGAAGAGGTAGGACAAGTGTTGGTTGAGCTACCACACTCTGCATCATCCACTCCCATAGGTCCTAAAACTGGTGGTATGCTAAATCCATAGACTATATTGATAGAATTGAAGGAGGCATTGGATACATAAACTGTCAAAGGAAAATACATTATGCTATCGAGCATAAATTCTCCAGAAATGGAGAAAAAGAAGATCTTGAAGAAGAAGTCACAGATTTTAGATGTTACATTAGATGAAGTCATTATGATTCCACAATGGAATCCCAATGAGTTATATTTTGAGAAAATTGGGACTCTTCAAGAGTTTCTTAAAAGGAAGAAAAGATAGGAACAGATGAAGATAGAACAAAAGCAAAAGCAGGTATTGTATGACATCAAAGACATATTTACAAAATATTTTGACTTAGAGGATGAAACACCTCAAGCTCCAATCATAGGTCAACTCATCACCATTATACATAAATTAATAGATGAGGACATAGATATCAATGAGAAGCTTCTACAATGGTCCAAGAGAAGATTTGAGAGCAAGGTTCTAGAGAAGATCTCAAAAGAGATAGCAATGAAACAGGTTCAACTTTCTATTCTTGTAGAAACCTTAGAGAAAGTTACCGCCAATGTTTATTATTTGTATATGAAATTATGTGATGTTGAATTTTTCAAAAAGGATAATTTATAGCTTGTTGAGAAGCTACAGTTAGTTTTGAGATCAACTGGTAATACTTTAGGGAAAGATACTACATCAAGTTCTTTACATTTCAATAAGTTGACTAATGCACAAAGGAGAATAGCTGAGCTTATGGATGAAGATGGTTGCATAAGGGCCAAGTTGTTAACTATTCAGACAAGATTTTTGCCTCATTTGGAGGTAATATAGAAGGAACTCTCACAAGCAAAGGAATTATAAAAGAGCAGTGCAAATCTATCGACTGCAGAGAGTTTAGTGAGTTTTGCTGCTGAGCTAGAAATCAAAATAGAAGTTATGAAGATTGCAAAGGACAGTTGGGATACAACATTTGAATCCCCCCTGCAGCTTCATAAGAAATTTTTGGATAAGTATAACTTAACCCCACCAGTAATCAGTGACAAAAACAAGGGGGAAGTTAGTAAGGAAGTTGGTACTACTGAAGGAGGTAGCTAGTACAGGAATTGGTAAGGAGATATGGAAGGATACATCAATACAACAAAGTTGCACTTGTATATAATTATTGAAGGCATTGTAAAATTTTTGTATAAGTATATTCCTAGGGGGAGTACTTAGGCAATATTTTGATGAAATGAATAGAAGTAATGATAAGTGTGTTAGGGATTTTTCTTGTATGAATCACAATGCTTGAAATGTCTATATGAATCCTGTGCCTTTACTTCTGATTCAGAGACAAGAAAAGCCTAATTGCTAAGGACTGGATAAGGTCCTTCCTTATTTTTGAGTTCCACAACTACTCAAGAAGGTTTTACCTTTAATGATGGCTGTTAACACAGTATTTGTTAACGTGGAAACTGATTTGTCATGTAACTCTATTGAACCAACTTTATAAAATACCTTGTAAATGATCAAGCATAATCATATACAGGATTTAACCATACAAATCATAATCTTAAATATGACAATAACCAGTGAGACAA
>MU224311.1:97598-108148 GCA_018584345.1 Thuja plicata | reverse complement strand
AGTATTTAACATTGCAGATTTGATAGAGTACCATGAAGGGGGTGTTGAAGGTGAGGTCACAAAAACATAGTGGAGTATTCTAGCTACTACTTCAGCTACCAAGGAGATTGAAGATATACTAGATAGTTGTGTTGGCAGAAGCACAAGGAACAGGACATATGAAGAATATCTGGTCAAATGGAGAGGATGACCTATAGAAGATTCACCATGGCTGACAAAGGAGGAGGTTGACCAGCTTGTTTTTCCTCCGCACACCTAAGACGTGACAGGGTCACTTCTCAAATTACCCCAGGTGTTTGATGCAGGAACATCCTAGGTGTAAGGGCAATCTTGCATCACCCAAAAAAATATGTGTTTTTCTATTCAATAAGGGCTATTTTGTAGAAAGTTGCTATTTTTTGGAAACTCACTATTTTTAGTAAGTTGGTCATTTGAACTTAGAATGTTCTAATTTTTTGGGCGAAGGTTTATCTTAGTCATATAAGAATGCTAGTTGAATTTCATTGCCAGACCATCTGTATTGGTGAAGTTATTAAGGATTTACTATTGAGATTTTAGGGTGTAAAACCTTTGAGCTCAATTTTCAGGACCTTAGAGGCTTCGGATCGAGGTTGAACCCCCAGCTAACTAGTGCTTCACAAGTTATACACTATAGATCGCGATCTCCCCTTTCCAGATAGTGGTTATAATAGCCAATCGGAGCTACGGTTCAAAAGTTATGGCTTCCGGAAGTTGGGCTACCCAATCTCATGTTTTGTAAATATTTAAAGCCGACCCTTTTGTAATAAAAGTGAAAAATAATTAAATGCTAAGGGTAGTCGGCCTTAATGGCTAGATTTTTGGAACCTTCTTGGGCGGTGGAAAAATTGTCTATTTAAGGAAGGCTCGTGGTGTTTTCTAGGGAAGTTTTGGGTGGTTATTTGAGGCTTTTTCCTATAGATTATTGTAAGGGATGCCGATGTGACTTTTGATATTGTAATTTTGAAGTTTGTAATTCCACATTTGTGGAGCCAATAAGAAGCTAATTTTCTATTCTTGCAAATTTCAGTTGTTTCTCTTTGTTTATGTCAAGTGCTGAGTGGTATTAAGGGGAGTCCCCTTCATCAACTCTTAGTTGAATATCCAAGAAATATGCCTTCCTCACCTTTAGCATCAAATTTTCCATTTCTTTTATCCTTCAATATGAAACATCTACTTCCAAAACCTTTAAAATAGCTTACACTAGGTGCATATCCATACCATAGCTCATAAGGTGTAATATTTGTACCTTTCTTTATTTGTACTCTATTTATGGTATAAACAGTTGTACTTATAGCTTCTCTCCAATATTTTTGAGAAACATTTTTCTCCATCATTAATGTTCTAGCACAATCCATGATAGATCTATTTCTTCTTTCAGCTATACATTTATCTTTTTATTCCTCTGTCATTGCAAAACTTGTTAAACTCATTAGAAATAAACTTGCCTCCTCTGTCAGATCTCATACATTTCAGACTTTTACCTATCTAATTTTCAACTTTTGCCAAGTACAACTTAAACAACTGGAATGCATTAGATTTTTCTTTAAGAAACATAACAGTCATCATTCTAGAGTAATCATCAACAAATAAGATAAAATATTTGTCTCCATAGTAACTCTTCTCACCAATTGGTCCAGAAACGTCAGTATGAACCAATTCTAGAATATTCTTAGAAGTATAGGCTTCTCTTTTGAAACTAGATTTAGTCATCTTGCCCAATTAACATTGCTTGCACATTACATTTCTAGGTTTCTTTAACTTAGGCAACCATTTAACCCTTTTTAATTTTCTTATGCTTACCAAGTTATCAAAGTTTACATGACACAACCTTTTATGCCATGAGAAAACATCATTATATTGTGCAAACAAGCATGTCTAATCAGCTAAATCCAGATAGAACAAGTTACCTTTTGTTTTCTCACCACCTCCAACTAATTCTCCATTGGCATTATAGATCTTTGCTTTCCTATGATGGAATTCAACTCTATAGCTAGAAGTATTTAGATCTGAAATACTCAATAATTTATACTTAATATCATCAACCCAATATACATCATCACATATGATTTTGTTAGTCAATTGAATTGATAATTTCCCTTTGACATGACATGGTGTATAATTTCCAAATTTAACATAACCACCTTTACACTGATCTAAGGTTTGAAATTTATCTTTATCACTGGTCATGTGATGTGAACAACCACTGTCAATAATCCTATGATCACCTTTACTCATATAAGAAATTAATGTAGTTTTCTCATCATCATCATCAAAATCATCTTTCATTGCAACATACACAACTTCTATATCATTTTCATCAGATTTGTTAGAATCATTGTCAGAAGCTTCTTCAGCTATATAGCAGGACTTCTTACCTTTGTATTTATAATCCATGTACTTCTTGAAGTCTCATTCATCCTTTCTATCTTTATACTTACTGTCTCTTCTTTCGTATTTTTCATTCTTATCAGGACATCTTGCATCAATATGACCAACTTTGTTACATGAAAAATGAATAATAGGAATTTTACCTTTGAATTTTCCTTTTCCTCTAGATATTCTTCTTGCCATAAGTGCCTCAAGTTCTTCTAGATCATCATTAGAAGTGTCACTGTTACTATCCAGACATTTATTTCCTTTGTTTGATTTCTTGAGGACCATCTGGGACTTGAATGCAAATTCAATGGCTTGTGGAGTATAGTTGTCAAAATTTTACATCTCAAATGTAGTAAGTCTAACTACCAGACTTTCCAAAGTCAAATTGTTGTTAGGAGTACATCTCAATTGATGAATTTTAGATAATCTAATAGCATAAATAGGAAGAAGTGTTCTCAATACCTTCCTCATGATGGTGTTATCATCAATGGTTCCTTTAGCTCCTCTAATAGCATTTACAACTTCTTTTATCCTACAATAAAATTGAACTATATTTTCTCCTTCTTACATTTTCATTTCATCAAACTTACCTCTCAAGCTTTCAAATTTGGCTCTTAGCACATTTGTGTAACCTCCATAGATGGTTTCAAGAGAATCCCACATTTCTTTGCACTTGTACATTTGTTTATGTCTTCAAACTCATGATAGTTCAGGGATGATGCAATCTCCAACATTTCTTGATTATGTTCTTGCTTTTCTCTTAACTATGCAGCATTGAAAGATCCTGTAGGGGCTACATATTATTGATCAACATATCATTTAGCAGAATCACCAGTACCATCCAAGTGAAATTTCATCAAACTTTTCCATGCTGGAAAGTTATCCTTGTTCAACTTTGGTACCTCCCTTTTATACATCTTGATCTTTGCTCCAAGTACCTCAAACTATTTTCAAGGGACTAAAGCTCTGATACCAATTGTTAGAATGAATTTAGAATAACTGAGAGGGGGGTGAATAAGTTATCCATAGGTCTAAATGTACCCATTAAAACTTTAAACCACATTAAACAACTTAGATCTTCTCGGCACTGATAGCATAAGTCAACAATATAAGTATGTAGTTTACCATTCAAATGAAATAAGCTTCCAGAAAATTGGTTGTAAAACACAACATAAACATTCACACAAGTTGACACCACTATTTAATGTGGAAAGCCAATTTGGGAAAAACCACCAATAACATGCTATCAAGTTTTCACTCTTCTGAAGTGATTCCCTATTAAGAGCCAACCCTGTTAAAGGTTACAAAACACATTGCTAAATGTGACCTGGTTAAAGGATTTAATCACCCTGTCAGGAGTGGCCTTGTTAAAGGAATTGGAAAATTCTAATCTGAATGTCACCTTGGTCAAAGGATTTATACATTGAGTATTAGGTCAACCTGGTTAAAGGATTTGAACTGATACAATGGTTAGAAAGTAATCACCAGGTTTGATCTGATACATACAACTTACTTTGCAAATCTAGATCCAATTCATCTCTAATGCTAATGCACTGAGTGGCTTCCATTCTCATTTCAATATTCAAATCTTCTTGGAAATCCATCAAGCAATCTCTCTCTTCTTCTCTACATAGCCTTCTTTGCTAGATCATGCCAATCAATCAATTAACTATGCAATCCTCTTGCATTCTCATCATACGTCATGAATAACCCCTTAGGTTATAATATACCTCTTCATCTAGGTCAGATACATCTTTTTTCCTCTTAATCAAGATCGTATATCTTAGGTTAGGTTAGATCCAAAGGATCTTTCCATCATTACATTTAATTTATTTCTCCAATACAATCACCAATTAAATCTTTGATCCATGCATTAATTATGGTTACCCATGCATTTACATAGTGTGGATCAAATGTTCTTATCCTAAATTAAATTTACATATCCAAATAAAATCAAATATATTGGCCAAAGATCTCAAATCTCATCAATCATCAAAATACAACTACTCGGCCAAGACTATGTTCCTCGGCAATTTACTGATTCTTGACACATATAGGAAAATATGCCCAGCACACATTAGTGCTCAGCTAACACAAACTTGCTCAGCATAAACTATTCTCAGTAAACTGTCAGTGAAAGATAAACAACATATCACTTTACCAATGTGCCAAATAATAAAGTACCCTTTGTAATTCCTCATAACTCAACCATTCTACTTGGTCTTCATGTTAAATCTTCTCCATCAATCAATAGATATGGTACTCAAATAGATGGCAATAGTCTCACTAGTTAAGGTTTCACATCAATGACAAAACACTAATTGTTTGTATTATAGCTTTCCAACAATATTTCCAATAGTCACAAGATCAAGGAAGAACTCAAAAGTACAAGACCAAAGGGCCAGAGCTAAGGCATTGGGGCTCATCATAGATGGCCTTACCTATGTTACTCATAGAGACACCATAGTTCAGGTTTAACTTTAAAACCAGTCTTTTAAAGGATGGTAGAACTTTTAAACCCATTTAAGTTTCTTGTTTATAATTTGGATCCATATAAACATTTCAAAATTTGAGCAATTTACAATATTGTACATCAAATGTTAAACATAAAATAGGTAAAGAAAGTAAAATGAAAGCAATAAATGTAGATGACACATAAGTCACATGATAGATATGCTAAAAATTGCATAGTAGACAATACACAATTAGAGTTACATAAAACTAAATACAACATGACATGGTAGTAATGAATAACCCACCCTTGAAGAGAGAGATATGGTACTTTTTCAATGTAGAAAGTTGAAGTTGTTATTGGTAAATCTAGATCAATTGGGTCCACTACAACCTCATGAGGTTGAGATTGTGTTAAGGCTATAATAAGGAATGCACATGTGTCTATGGTAAGATAGAGGATCTATGATCCCTTGGAAATTCTTATAAAGGGGTAATGGTAGGAAATCATATTTATATTCTGAATCTTCTTTATCCATAGGGTATCAATGGCATTTCTCTCTTTACTGAAATCAAGGGTGCATAAGATGCTTTGCATTGTTTGGGTATACCACTCAATTTCTATACCCAATGGATGAAAAGAAACCTTTTGCACCCCTTATTTAATTGAAAATAAAGGACATTGATCTCATTTTGATAAAGATTATTCAAGAAAGATAGATGGTATCCTACCATTTCTACTTGAGAAGCATTCCCAAGGGAGAAAGAGAAACCAATGATTAGTAGTCGACATTGAGAAGACCTAAAGCAAAGTAACAATAGTGAAAATAATGAATAAGTATGCCAACATAATGAATAAGTGGACAAAATACATTGATACAATAACAACAAATACATTACAACATTACATGGTTTATTATTGATCCAATAAAAGCATAATGCATTACAACTAGATGCATGATATAAAATTAATAGTTTATTACATACAAGATCTTAAGATAAGCTACATCAATAACTTAGCTAAATCAATCGTAAGGTATTTAAAACTATTTTCATAAACAAATGAAAACTATGAAAAATATTTGTAAGGGGTGGAAAGATCAAGGAAGAACTCAAAATTAGAAGACCTAAGGTCCAGACCTAATGCCTCAGGGACTCATCATAGATGGCCTTGCATACCTAACTCGCAAAGACATCGTAGTTTAGGTTTAACATTAAAACCGGTCTTTTAAAGGATGGTAGAAGTGGTATCAAGCCTCTTTATCTGAAGGGTATCAATGGTATTTCTCTCTTCATTGGAATCAAGTGTGCAAAAGTTGCTTTGCATTGTTTAGGTATAGCAATCAATTTCTATACCAAACCGATGCAGAGAAACCTTATGCACCCCTTATTCGATTAAAGATATAGGGCATTGATACCCCTTTGATAAATATTGTTCAAGAAAGATAGATGGTATCCTACCAATTCTACTTGAAAATAATTACCAAGGGAAAAAGAGACCACAATTGTACCATTTAATTTCTACCCATCTGGGCCTTCTAACACCATATGGAATGTGGTGTGTTTATAGAAGAGATCATACAGACCTGTCTAGTGATCATATTGTATGAAGGTGGCCCCCGATGTTGTTGTAATGACTACAAACATTAAATTTTGCATCACTATTTGATGTCATTGATGTAGTATCAAACTCCACCTTCATCACAATATGATCACTAAATAGGTTAGTATGTCTTCTACTTTTAATTTGGGTTGTTTCCATTCTTGTTTTATGAAGTTGGTTGATCCTTGTCAATGTCTCTAGGTTTGAATCCAATATTCTCCTGTATGATCTAGAACCAGAAAGGAAGAAAAGATGGGGTTATATCCAAAGGATCTAAGAAATGCTTGACACCCTATTGTTGATCCTCATCTACAATTATGCATGTGCATATTCAAGCCATACATTTGTAAAAGGAACAAGGATAAAATTTACAAAATTGCATCCAAGATATAGAAAATCATAACGAATTCATAAACAACAAAAAGTTCACGAGTTTATCAAAATATGTCCAACGTATCTATATGAAATTCTAAAAAAGTTGCAGTATCTAGAATATCCCTTTGTTAATTAAATTTATGCATATGGTCCCAACAAAGTAGTGCACAAACTACACAAAGAAGGCATCACAGAAACATGATTTCTTCTTTCATCATTGAAGCAATCTCGGTTCCACTAGATACCTCTTGAGCCTTGTACAAGTTGCACTCATTTCCTATATCAAGTATAGACCTAGATGCAGTAGATGTAAATGTGGTTTCATTGACCCACCGAAAGTATTGACATCCACTATTTCAGTGCAATACCAAATCTACATACTTTCTTCCTAAATTGATTACTTGTCACATTACTTTTAAACATAAAATCTAATTCCATATCCAAACCTTTTTCCTATTTGAGAAACCCCAAAATTGACACCTAGGATTACTTGTTGTGCGTGATGTCTTCAACACAAAAGGGACAACACCACATTGACACATAGGCACATTGACCAAGCCCATCGAAGCTATATCAATAAATATTGCATTGTCATTCCGACATGTCATTTTGTTTAGTTGATTATTTTGTTCATTCATACTAATTATAATTTCAATAAAAATAAACATACTAATGTCGGCCATGAAAAATATATGCACTCAATGGGGTCTGCCTAAGGAGATAAAGGGGGCCCAAATGCATCACAACATGTTTCCCACAAATAATTTAATTAAAGCACAAGCACTTCAACACTCTTCAAAGTTGGAGTGAGATGTAATGTGTAGCCAAGCAAATAAAAAATTAACCAGTTAGCCCAAAGATAACATTTGATGCACATAAATGCATGAAAATAATAAAAAACCATGAAAATATTCATATCAACCTCTTAACTAGATTCCTCAAAAATATATTCAAACTAATAATTCATAAATCAAATCACTGCAATCAACTAATTTAGCCAAAGACCAACATAGAATAAAATATCACACTGTAAAATACATTAATTCATTTGCAGAGAAAACCAACATAAGATATTTGAACTCGAACACTGCACAAACATTGGGAATATTATTTTAGAATGTAATAATAACAACACTTTTCATCTATCAATGATGGATAGTAAGATAAAGAAGATACTAGTAAATGGGATTCACCTCAAGCACTAATTCTGAGGTATGATCAAGCTTTGTACATATAAAAGAAATTTGTAGATGGTAAATAAGTTCTACGAAACAATAGATTAGTTGCATTTTTCATTTCCCTAAGTGTTGGTTACATGTTTAGTTTGTTATTTATAAGTTTTGGTAGAGCTGGAGGTGAGATGTAGCTAGTATAATGAACTAAGTTGTTGTTTCTCTCTACTAGCTCGTCAAGTAGTATATATGACTCATGGTATTGAGTATGTATTTTCACTATCAAAAATCATACACATGTATCACATCAATTAGAATAGGTTTTATTCTAAAAGTGTGATGTAATAGTTAATAGGAATGTCTTTTGAAAAGTTTTATGAAGTATTAATGAATTTGTGACCAACGGATAGTATAGGCAGCTGGTTAGATATTATTAGTAGGAAAGCATCACACGGATGTTGTTAGAAATGTTACCCTTTTTATTTTCCATCTTAAAAAATAGAATATGGTAAGGTTTTATAGTTTTAAGGGGTCTTTATTCAAAACTTTGTTAACCAGTCAAGGGGTACATCCCTGCATCAGACATGCCATCCTAGTCCAACCAAGGAGATATAAATATTATTCATAATACTGAATCTTTATGATTCACTATTACAATATTTCCTCAATGGGACTATGGTGATATGGGTGATGCAGTCGCCCTAACATAATTAGCAAGATTCCAAAATAAAGACTCGCAAAGACGGTGCTACATATAGCTATGAGATTAATAAATAGAGATCTAAGAGGTATAGAGAATCGATAAGTGCATGAAAGAGTTTCAAATTTCAAAGGAAAACAAGTATCCATAAAGGGTTTCCTTTCTTGGAAGTTACATAAATTCATTCAATGATAATTTTGTTTAAGAAATCTCATGTACATTATTTAGGATAGTGGCAATGTTTAAATTAGATGTCAACATTAAGGCACTATTTTCAACATTCTAATGATAGTAAGGAAGAAGAAAGAAGAATATTCATTTATTGATAAATCATAGTCATATGTTTGAGTAAAAATGATTCTTAGGTTAGCTTAGAAGGTGAGAAATGGTAGTGATGTCAATCTACAGAGTGTTGTTGCAAAGAACAAAACAAAGTGAAAATGAAAAATCTCTTACTAAACACACTACTATAATATAATGAGAAACCAAAAATAAAATGCCACACATATACAGTGAAAAACATGCCACAATTCAAAGGATATAAACAACACATACTCTCAAATATATCAAGATAGTATTGTTATGAAGGAACATATACATGACCAAAAAACATGAAAATCTCAATAGTGTATTTAAACAAAGATGCTACTTCATGCTAGATAATAGTCACGTATCAAGAACATAAAAATTCAAATTATGCATTAAATATGGCTATTTTCACCATGTTTGGATCAACATGATAGAAAATATATTACAACTACAAGAGTGCTAGATCAAATAATAGAAAATAAGTTACAACATTACATGATTTATTATTGGAATCCCCCTGTGACTTACGCATCTAGAAAATGAAACTATAAAGCTTATTATGATGTTCAAATAACCAACATGACTTGCAACTGCATACCTGAATTTCACTTTCTTACCTATGTACCATATTCTCCTTATCTCTCTATTTTCTGCACATGTATATACGGCTACACAAATAGATACAAGACTGTAAGATTAGCTACATCAATAACTTAGCTAAATCAATCATAAGGTATTTAAAACTAGTTTCGTAAAGAGATGCAAAATATGTAAAATATTGGTAAGCGATGGAAAAATAAAGGAAGAAATCAAAATTACAAGACCTAAGGGCTAGACCTAATGCCTCGGGGGCTCATCATACATGGCCTTGCCTACGTAACTCGTAGAGACATCATTGTTCAGGTTTCACTTTAAAATCAGTCTTTTCAAGGATGGTATAACTTTTAAACCAATTTAAGTTTCTTGTTTATAATTTGGATCCATATAAACATGTCAAACTTTGAGGAATTTAGAACATTGTACACTACATGTTAAACATAAAATAGCTGAAGAAATAATATGAAAGGAATAAAAGTAGATGACACATAAGTCACATGATACATATGCTAAAGATTGCATATTATACAATAAAAACACTTATTCAATTCTGAATGCTTACCGAGCTCATCAGTGAAAAAACTTATTCAATTATGAATGCTTACCGAGCTCATCACTCAGTCCACAGCTTATACCGAGCATTCAGTAATCACCTTGGAAAGCTCAGCGGTTAAACAATTCAAACCGAGAAGAACAGTGGTCACCGAGCATATGAACAGTTCAGCTGTGTTTACCGAGAAGAGCAACATGTACCGAGCAGATGATAGTCACTAAGCTTCACCGTAACTACCGAGCCATCAGTTGAAGCCAACCAAGAACTCAGTTTCCACCGAGTCACCAGCGGTCACCGAGTGACACTATAGCTACCGAGTCACCAACGGCTACCGAGTTCCAAGCTACACTTCGGGACTAGTATGGACCGAGCTTCTACTCTTACCGAGAGCAT
>MU224311.1:53084-69926 GCA_018584345.1 Thuja plicata | reverse complement strand
TATGTCCCTCATGCTGCTGTCAAAGACATCTTTATTCAAAATGAAGTGACAGGAAAAAGATGTAAATGGATAAATAAAGTTCAAGAGTTTGATATAGAAATCCATATTACTAAATTGGTGAGGGGATAAGGATTGGCTAACTTGATGACAGAGGAAAATTTGGATTTGGCCCAAATAAATAATGTAAGTACTAAAGGTAATTGCTTGATGAGTATTGAGATGCAACCCTGGTATTCTAATATTTTTTATTTCCTAAAAAATGCTAAATACCTAGACAACTTAAATGATAACCAGAGAAGTCTGAAGCTGCAATCACAAAAGTATGTGTTGTTGCAAGGTGATCTATTCTAGAAGAACAGAGATGGGATCCTGTTATTATGCCTTGACAAAGATCAATTAGAAAAGGTATTAAGAGAGATGCACGCTAGAATGTGTGGAGGACATTATTCTGCTAGAACAACGGCCCATAAAATCTTAAGGGCTTGATACTATTGGCCTTGTGTTTTCCAAGATGCTCACACTTTTGTCAGGAAATCTGAGCCATGCCAGAGATTTTCAAGAAAGATGAAATATTCAGGGGCATTGTTATTAAACTCGGTAGTAGCAGAGGCTCCCTTTGCTATGTTGGGAATGGACTTTATAGGAGAATTTAATGAAAAGTCAAGTGGAGGCCATGGTTGGATTTTGCTAGCAACTGATTATTTCACAAAGTGGGTAGAAGCAGTCCCAACCAAAAAAGCAACAAGTGTTGTGGTTATTGACTTTTTGATGGATAATATAATTACTAGGTTTGGTGTTCCTCTTAAATTGATAATGGACAATTCCATGTGCTTTAGATCTGAAGATTTCACTGAATTTTGTACTAATATGGGAATTGTTATGTCCTATTCATCCCCTTACCACCCTCAAGCTAATGGTCAAGCAGAATCCAACAATAAAAGCATTTTACAAATTTTGAAAAATACCTTGGAGGGAAATAAGAGAGATTGGCATACTAAATTGAAACTTGCCCTTTGGGATGATAGTATTATTGTCAAGAAGGCCACTGGAAAATCTCCTTTTGAATTAGTTTATGGTGTTCAGTCAAGAATGCCTGTCAATAATTTGGTTCCAATTTACAAGTTTTTCCAAGATGAAGGAATAGAAATCTCTGAACCTATGGAAGAAAGTATGGTTCAATTGGTGGAATTGGATGAGATAAGGAGAGAAAGCCAGAGAGAAAATATCAAACTACAACAATGAATGAAATACCTCTTTGACAGAAGAGCAGATGTGAGAAAGTTTTTTCCTAATGATCTTGTATTGCAGTGGAATATTAGGGCTGAAGAGAAGGTTAAGCACAAGAAATTTGAATCACTATGGATCGGGCCTTTTGTTGTATCAAGGATCTTTGGAAAAGATTCTTATTTCCTCAAGAATCTGGATGATGAAGAACAGGAATTGCTAGTGCATGGACAATTCTTGAAAAATTTCTTTAATTAACTCCGTCTTTCCATGCACAGTAGTCTGTTAGGTATGTACAGGTATGTTTCCCTTCTGTTGTGTGGTTGTTTCCTATTTTGGGTTGGTCTTCTTTGTGGTCTACTTCCCAAAAGATCTGTGATTCTTGTTATAACCTAGTGTTTGAACATCCTCAGAGAGAGCCATTGTTGGTGCTTTTTCTTGTCCAAAGTGTGCCTTGTAATTTTTGAGAGGTCTCCTGTCATTTGTAGTGTCAAGGGTTTTGAATTTGGCATTAAGTTTTGATTTTATGCCTCTGCAGAATGTGCCTAAACCCTCAACCTTTTTGAAAATGGTCAAAAATGACTAAAAAACCCTAAGTGCCTTGGCCTATTCTATTCCTGCGTTACTTTTTTGGTCACTTAAGTCATCCTAAGTTATGTGTTCATGTTGAATAGGTTGCTTTTCACCTAAAGTTTGTGATATCCTAACCAATTTATTAAATCCTAAGTCTCGCCATATGGGTCCCTTTACATCATCACCTTATGTGTCATGCAACTGTGAAAAGATCGAACGGTGCGTGTATTTGCTTATGATTAAGATGCATGACATCTAACGAATAAGACGATAAGCACTGGCGACACGTGTCTTTGGTGGGTCCGGGCATGTTAAGAGTGACATTCCATTAAAAGGTAAGCAACTATTAAAAGATCTGACAGTCGGTGTATCTGCTTATGATTAAGATGCTAGACATATAAAGAGTAAGCAGATAAGCGGTGGTGATGTGTGTCTTTGGTGGGGCTGAGCTATGTAAAGGTGCTCAGTTAAAAGGTGCACAGGTTTCAAAAGATTGAACAAACTGCTTATTAGCTTAAAGAGAAAGTGCACGACATCTAACAAGTAAGTGGATAAGCGGTGGTGACATCTGGCAGTTGGTGGGTCCAGGTATATACAACTTGCAGGGTGATAAGATTCAGCTAAGTTTGTTAGCATCTGATGGCTTGCTTGTTTACTTATGTCTAAGATGCTCGACATCTAAAGAATAAGCCGATAAGTGGTGCTAACATGTGTCCTTAGTTAGCAGTTGTTTTCAGGAAATTAAGATGGCCGTCTGATGCAAAGAATAGTGCCTAGAATCAATGGTTCAAATTAAAAGTTAATAATACAAGTTGTAGAGAGTCGTTAAGCTGTGAAACTGAAGCTAGTGAATTAATTACATAATGTGTGGCAACTCTAGTCGAATTTAATTTGAGAGATTGATTTGATTGAGGCCGTAAAATGATTAAGCCAAATACTATCTAAATCATTCACCAAAACCATTTACGCAAAGACAGAATTGCAAAAGAAAACCAGGTTCAAGCAACTTTTGTGCAAAATGGGTAAGTTCACTGATTCACTAAGCATTCCAATTGAGATAGAATTGTAGTTCAAATAAGATTTTAGAACTCTTGTTTCAGAACCCAAGTCTAGTCTTGATAGAAAACTTAGAATGGCACCTAGAGCTGAAATCAGTGGATAGGTTGACTACCAAAAATGGAATGTTACAGGGGATTTACTACAGCAGTTACCGTTGTCTTTGGGGGATGCCACCAAAGCCAAGAAAGCAGTACTGCAGCATCCCCGCTTCAAAATTGGGGAAGGGCTGTATGATTCAGGAAGGTGGGCAAGAGATGCCACCACAAGTTTTGATGCCCTGGCTCCATTTAGAGCAGATTACAATCAGAGAAAGGCCCCTACCCCAGATTGTAATATCTGGGAAGTAGATGTTGGTAAGCTGATAGCACCTAGTGTCTTCATGGACACTGATTTGCTCATTTTAATAGAAAACACTTATGACAAGGTGTCTAGGGTTGTTAGAGACACCTGGGGAAATGTAATATTGACTGTGTTAGCTAATGAAATTAGGAGAATCTTCAAGTTGACTAATACTTCCCAAAGTATGGATGATATTGACCTTGAGTATTTCAAAGAAATATACAATAACCAGAGGGAGTACTATAGAGGTGAAGTAGTGAAGGGATATGCAAGAAAGATAGGAGATTTAGTTGTAATAGGGCCAGGAACCCCCAAACCCTTCAAAGTAGATTTCTTCATTGGAAAAGCCAGAAAAATGTACAGTTCCCTATGTAATGTCTTAGGGATAAATGAGGAGGCAGCCATGCCAGTCTAGATTATGTTGAGGGTGGTTCAAATTCTACATCCCCATTTATCAGCAGTGTTTGATTATGCATCCTTTATTGCTTAGGAGATGCATGATGGTTTGTCAGCGATCAAGGATGGAAATATACAAAAGCCTATGGGTTGGTTTTCCTTATGATGCATATGTTCTTATTTAACAATGCAGATTTCTTTGAAGAAGCAATGGAATTGGAGAAATTCCAAGATGATGAAGAGTTGTGTGTTCAGATGTGGAGTGCAGACATGTCATAGGATAGAAAGAATGCAAGTTATGTATACTTTGACAGAAAAAATTCTACCAGACTTAAGTCATTATTAAGCAACAAAACTGCAAGAATTCACAATGAAATATTGATGCTTTTAAGGCCTATGGAGTATGCTCCTGAGTTGAAATTTTCTCACAACTAGGGAGATTTGATCTTATACCCTTTTTCAATAGTGATTAGGGTCTATGGTTTTAGAGGCATTCCTTATGTTTTTCCCTATAGAGTCTGACTCAAGATTGGGATAGAAGAAATCATAAGACAATTAGGTAGGCTACAGGAGGAAGCCTTGACTGGAATCATGAAGGGGAACATATTTCCTCCCCTCACTAAATCCCATCACTTTATCATACCAAAGGGAGGGTGGGCACAGTTTGACAAGTATTTTGAGCCCTATAATTTATCTACTTCCACAGCCAGATGTGCTGATAATGAAGATTTTATCATGGGCATGTTCAGGAAGAGAACCAATTGCATTATGCTGAAACATCAGTTATACTATCCTAAGGATATTATCAGGAATATCTTTGATTTAGAGGTCTAGGAAGTCAGGAAGGAGAAGTGGATGGCATATTATAAATCCTTGGACTTTGTCCTGAATTTTGAAAAGACCTATGATCCTCTAAAGGATTTTTTCCCATGGTCTTAGAAAATTGATTCACTTATGAATCTTTTTGAGGGAATAATGCAAACCCTGAATGAAAAAAGGAAGGGAGTAGTTGAGAGTAACCCTAAAAAGTCCCTTTCTATCATGAATAAATTCCCACAGAGAAGAATAGTTCCACATGGGAGCTATATAATATACAAGAGAAGGGGATATACCACTGTTGCTCCCAGAATTGATCAGCCCATTTAGCATAAGAAAAAGAGGCCAATGGACAATGATGTCCAAGAAGTATCCTCTCCAAAGAGGCAAAAGGTGGTGATAAAGGAACAAGAAGGTGAATTATATTCTCCCTCCCAATCCCCTATGCAGTATGATGACCAGACCATTGTTGAGCAATTGCTCAAGATGAGAAATGCTGGTGAAGTAGTTGTTACTACTCATGAATGACAAGAGGGTATGCCAAAAGAACCCAAGCATACATCATCTAACCTCATAGTGGCTAAATTTTCTGGCAAGGAGTTAGACCCTATGACCAAGTAAGCAAGTGATGAATTCTTGTCTGATGACAGTTTCATCAAAACCAGGGCTTTTATCGAGTTTCTATGGAGATGCCATATTAATGAATATAATGAGAAGTGTCAAAAAATGATAGAAGCCCAACCCGACACTTCCAAAGAGGACATAGAGAAAGAAGTTAATAAAGAATTGATACTGAAATTTCATAAAATTACTCCTGAAGAGGGTAGATAAATGGTCAAAAGGCAAGGGGTACTCATATTGCCACAATGGAATTTAGTTGATGCAGTAATTTTTGGTGCCATAAGGAAACAAGCAAAACCCATAAGCCTTGCTGGAACATCATTTGGTTCTAAATTTAGTGAAGGCCATGCAACATTGGCAATCTAGTCACTGAAGAAGAAGGAAAAAAGAAGAGTTAAAGAAGATGTTGAAGTTGAAGACACAGGCAACCTAATTGTGAAAAGGGTTGTAGACACCTCAAGAGTTGAAGTAGCTGACCTTGTTGTACAAGTTTCCAATCTAAGCATGAAAGTGTCAGAGAAGGACAAAGAAGCATATGCCAGTCTAAATGAAAATTATGAGTTTGTGCTCAAATCTGATAATGAGGAGAGGGTTAAATATTTGATGAAGGACAATAAAATAACAGAGTTGGAGGGTAAGCAAAAGACCCAATTTGTGCCCCAAAGGGTAATTGCTCAGGACCCATATCAACCTTCCTCCTTGAGTCAATTCATAACATATCCCCCATCCCCTGCACCTCTAAGTCCTACTATTCACAAAGCTGTTGAGGCAAAGAGGGAAGAATTAGAAGCTGAGAAGAGCAGGCTAATCCGTGAGAGAACAAGATTAGAAGAGGAGGGTAAGAGAGAACTGGAAGATTCTCCAGCATACAAAGAGGCTGAAGAACTAGTAAAGTAAAAGCACACAGATAAAATAGTTACAAATCTCAAGAGATGTGCCAGTGAGGTCAACCTCTCTAACCTCTACCTGTTGGGAAAGAAGATTGCAAGCATCATCAGAAAATATGATGCTAAAAAGGAACAATGGAATTTTATAGTGATTAAATGAAAGGGTAGGGAATCCCATGTGAAATATTTCAATTCCCTCTCTAAAGAGAAAAATGATGTTGATATTATTTTGACAAGCACTCATAAGTGTCTTAAATTAATGG
Organism: Thuja plicata; assembly: GCA_018584345.1. NCBI lineage: Eukaryota > Viridiplantae > Streptophyta > Pinopsida > Cupressales > Cupressaceae > Thuja > Thuja plicata. The sequence goes on along the minus strand of MU224311.1, from coordinate 63,748 downwards.
TCAAATTAGACACCAACAGGAACATGGTGATGAAGAAGATCACAACCCTGAAAGGGGAATTTTCCAAGGATAGATACGATATGTATCCCTATATGTTCAAAGAGGATGGGAACATAAAAAATTAAGCCCTATGGCTGAGGAAGCTAAATGAAGCACTAACTAGCAGAACAAAAAGTATCGTCACTTTGGAAAATACTGGATGGTTTGTGGTAACTATAGATATTTTGAGTAAGGCCAAGGAAAATTTTGAATCTTGGGAGGTAGAGATTGAGAAGGCTAACAGTGATTGGGAGGAGTGCAATAGCCAAAAGGATGAGGTTCTCAATTTCAATTGGCCAAGTGATGAGGTATTCACCTTATGGGTTAGCAAGCATGGAGTAGTCACCCCGGTAGCATGAGACAACAAATATGAAGGGGACAACTAACACCAAGGAGGTTGAATGAATGGAACAAATCCAATATTTGGGGCCTCTACACCAATAAGAGATCAAGATCTAGGTGATAAAGACCCAACTACTTCGAAACAAATTCAAGCATTCAGGCGGTCACAAGACAAATGATCACATGGCTTGTAGCAAATATTGTTATCTCTTCAGCCAGAAGTTTTGTCTCTTCTTGGAACTATATTTTGTCCTGTAGCACAGTCATCCATAACTTGTTGCATCCTTATTCTCCAAAAGGATTCCAAGATGACTGGGGCTACCTGTAAGTATCAGGTTGTAATATTGTAATAAGCATGGTAAATATAAGACTACAAGGCAGATTACTAAAGGGATCTGACCATTGGTTTTTTGAGTCTTGAAAATGTACTGTTATTGAGTTCATATTAATAAAATATAATGGAATCTCCATTTTTTATGTCAATAGTGTCTTCTTGCATTTGCAATTAATTCTTGTATGTTCAATTTGTAAGGCATTTTGAGTATACTGATTACAAGGTAGTCATGTTCTTGTCTGTGAGTTATTTTCAAGGAGAATATAAATCTTGTAGGTGATTGCAGAGAATTAGGGTTTGTACAAGGATTTGATACATTGGTGTGAGGAATGAGAGGGTAGTTTGTAAGACACTCTATCTGGGGTTCAATTATGTTCTGAATAATTGTCTTAATATGTGTATTCTCTATTATGACTCTATTACCCATGATTAGGCATTGGTCAATATGTTGACATGTGGTTATTATCCTCAATTTAAATATTAAAATCTTTACCTCCCATTGTCAAGAACTTATATGTGTAGTTGATTGTATTGAAGAATATAGTTCATCTTAGTGATTCCTTGAAGAGTGAATCAATAGGTTAGCCTTCCTAGGCCAAGCTAGCATAAAAATAAGAAGGATTGTAAATCCTTAATCCACTGTGAGATTCTCTATTATTCAGTGAGTCTGTCAAAGGTATACCCACCTAGGTATGTGGATCCCAAAGTGTAGGAGGATCTTCATCCTTGTTAATTAGCCTTATTCATGTATGAATCTGAGTTGGGAATAGAGGGTTAAACATTTGTCATTTTTTTAAATGATTCATACAAGAAAATGAGCTAACAGGACCATCTTCACAAGATGTTGTCCTGAAGTAACCTTGTTATGCCTCCTAGGTGCACTCAGGCCCTTCTTGGCATCATGGGTATCATGTTACCCAATGTTTTTCCATCCTCACATGGGAGACTCTACACTAACATAAATCATTTCCATCTACCCCTTCAAGGTTACTCTGCCCTCCCAAGGGTGAGTGTGCCTTGAAGAACTATATGAAAACAATCATAAAATAAAGACATTGAGAAACAAACATTAAATTTCAAATATGAAAATAAAGCTTCAAAACACATAGGACTCCATTAATGGAGTCCTTGAGCTCAAGAACACACATAAAAAAAAATAATATTACTTTGAATAAATCCAACCTTAATTCGAAGCTAGGATGAGGAATGGATTGGTGTTGAGCTATCCTTCCTAAGCTCCTTCCAAAAGGGCTCCTTCAAACTAAATTCTATATGTAAGGGTAGAGAGTGGGTGAACACTCAACTCATCCTAAATCCTTCCCTAAATAGGAAAACCTCCAACCAGAGCAAGGCTTAACCCAAAGGTGAGGTAACTCTAAGAAACCCTAAACTAATCCACTTGCCTAACTCTCCAAGGGTGAAGTCAAATGAAACTTGGGTAGAAGAGAGAGTGAGGTTAACCAAAGTCACACTCCTCTTCAAAATTCTCTCAAGACTGAAAATGACACTTAAAGGGAGAAATAAATGAGTTTAGAGGCTCATTAATGATATAAAATGACCCCTAACCCATTGGGTACCAAGTTGGGTGACTAAAACTTACCCCAGTTACCCCGTGGGAGCCCAAAAGACCTCCTAAAACTAACCCTGAAGTTAACCTACGGATTTCTAAGTCAAGAAGAATTCTAGAAACTTCTAACCCTGGGGGTAAGCTTGGGTACTACTCCTAGATAACCTTAGTTAACCCTTAACTAACCTTGGTTCTCTTTACTAGCCATGTCAACATTTAAATTACAACAATTGCCAAATTTGGCACATTAAAATAAAACAAATGACATGACTAAATCACATAAACATATACTAATTTAATGACACACATGCAAAACATGTTTAAAAAATAACCACATAAAAAATGAGATCCATGTCTCTTTATATAGACAATACCTTGGAAAGAACGGGTATTTACATAGGTTCCAGTACTAGGTCCCCGATTTAGATCCATGGTCAACTTTTCCTGCACACTCAATGCACACATCAATAGATCCAAAATGACATGATATGAAACATAACACAACATCAATAATATACATACATATAAACCACATTTGCATTACAACTGAAATAACCTAGCATCGGTTTCCTAAACCAAATTCATCATATTACATTCATACATTTAAATCCATATAAGACATCAACATAAGATGAAACTGAATCAGAACATAAAGCATCTCAAAAGTACCCTAATTACAAATTCAAGTGCTGAATATATAACATAGGATTCCACCGATCCTCAATTGTATAAAAATTCTCCAATAGTAAACGTATGTCAAAGTGTAAACTACTAAAAACATGAGAACAAAATAGTAAAACTATAGTTGTCTAATGTAGGTCACACAAAACGATAGTAAAACTTTTAAACCCAACGGTTCCTAACTATGATGGAGAACCAATTCTTGTAAGATATTAAGGTAATATCCATGATCCAAAACCTACAAGATTTATAATTGTATGAGAGGAGATACATTTTACCTATTTCTATGATCGTGAGTAAAAGACCACGCTAACATTTAGATATTCCTAAAAAATATTAGTGGCCACACTTACATTATTAACCAATATTATATAAGTCATTAACTAGCTAATGTTTACACTAATAATTGATATCCCTACCATTATAGCATGTCAAATAGATCACTAATAACCCAAAGTCACACTTAACTAATGTCAACGATCCCTCCTAGAGTTGATACATCATAAATCATAAATAAGTTTAACTTTTTTAAAATGTTATAACTTGTTTCAAATTTTTTTAATAAGGTTAATTTTTTATTTTGTTTAATTTTATATAGAAAATCATAACGAAGTCATAAAAAACAAAAATTTCATGAGTTTATCAAAATATGTCTAGCATATCTAAGTTCTTGCAAGTGGCAGCAAAAGTTATTTTTCCCATACCTCAAGGGAACATCTAATGTTTAGGTTTGAATGGTCGCTACAAGCCTATCCAACAATCACCAAGGTGGAAATACTATATAAAGGGGCAATTGTAACCAAAAATTGCAATTGAAGATTAATGAACACCTTATACATGCTCATACAATTTAATTTAGATTTCCATACTAGATGTTTGATTGCATCCTTGTTTTAATATTGAGTAATTGGGGTTTAATTGGACTATAAAACATGCTATTTAAACCAAGGGCCAATCATGAAGTTTCTTATCTATTTCATCCTAGGAATATTCTATGTAAAAATCATGTTGATATTTCATATTTCTATAAATGTTGTTAGACTACCATGGGACCAAAGATCATTCAGACCATTAAATACTTGTCCGAATCATTATGAATTACTTATTCATGCTGAGAGGCATTCTACAATGGCAACAAGATGTGGAGCATAATGATAATATGTAATAATTAATGTTATATTTCAAAAAAAAATGCTTCCATGTACATAATAAATAAAACAGCTAAGGTAAAACAAAATAAATTATAAGTTAATAAAATAATTTCAAATAGGATGTATTTAAAATCTCTGTACTAATTTCTAATTTAATGAATATCAGAGATGACAGAGACTAGTATTGGAAAATGGGACTTGGCAAGATCATGGATCATGAATCAATGTCTTATCCACCATTCACTCAAGAATTTAATTAATCAAATTGAGTGATTCATAGCATGATGGTGACGTAGAGATGCAAGTCCAACCTGAACACTCCCATTGTTGGCCTTAAATCTTTTTCATTTTTCCCAATTTGTATCAAATTTTTGTATCGAATATGGCTATCAATCAAGCCCTCTGAGATTGCAAAATTCTATGCTCATGGCTATTTGAGGATTGATAAAATAAGTTTCAGTTTCAAATTGAATTATGTTTACTTTTGAAAACAAATAATATTAAAAAAATTTCTCTTCCCCTAACTCTTCAACATAATACTTTAAAATCTGTTCAATTACAACTAGATAAAAAATTTCGATTGATCTAAATTTTTCCCCTTAATTGTTGAATTCCTTCTGTGGCGGGTATTTGCCAATGTTTGTTAGTAGAAAACACATGTATACAAATATGGCCTCCAAAACAAAGTTCTATCAAAAGTATTTGAAAATATCATTTCAAACAGCCATTGTAAATATTCAGAGTTAGTTTGAATCCTAGGTCTGCTAGAATGGACGCACCAACCATCTCTAGCTCTTCTTACATTTCTAAACCTTTTAGTATCTCAGATGTTAAGAAATACTTCTTTAGGAACAAGAGCATAAAAAAACATTAAAGAATCAACAATGTGTGAGTTGCTATGTGTTTTGGGCTTACTTTAGTAGAGGTAATTTGCTTAGATTTTTCAAACAAAGGAGAGGACAGAATGCCTTACCTATGTTATAAAACATGGCCATTGTGTCTTAGAAGTATATGCTCCACATATTTTACCTCGTAGTGTAAGGTTCATTTCCATTAGATCTTACATAGCCTACAATCATTATTGCATGCAATGAACCCTCTAGTGGCTTTAGATTCTCTTCTTCCATATTTGCAATTATTTACAATACAACCAATTGATTTCATATTTAGTGTATTCACTCTAAATTAATACACAACCAATTGTCTCCACTCCTATTTAAGTAGAATTTTTGATAGATGATACATTGAAGATGAGGCCTTTTGCCTTTTGCCACCACTTGCAAGTACTACATGAATCAAGAAAAGTAACTTTTTCTACCACTTGCAAGCACTAAACAACCAATTGTCTCCACTCCTAGTTCATTTGATCTAGGAATATTGGAAATGAACATTTGTAAATTTGGTTGCATGGGAACATTGCTAAAAAATTAAATGATAAATTTTGTCCTATGCATATAAAATTGAAAGATATGGTTGCTAAAAAATTGGAGTTAGTATTCTATTGTTATATTCTAAGAACCAATTTGTGATGAAGATGACAAATTGAAGGAATGGTGTTTCATTTAGTTCTAATTAGCATCATATATTTGAATTTTCTTTCTTTTAGTCTCACTTGGTTCAAAATTTTTTATCTAAGTTCTTTGGTCAACTATACCATCTAGAATATTAAGAAAATATTGGAAAGTTAGTCAAAATAAAATATGCTATGATTTATGGACCACATATGGTAATGATGTGACATGGGGAAGATCAAAAGTCTTAGAAATTTGATAGATCAAAGGTGTTTTCTAATAAGATATCACTAGTAGAATTGGCCCCTATTTTTGAAAAAAATTGGTCAAACTATTTACCTAGATTGGTCAAAAGACCCACAAATTGCTTTGTCGGTATTTTTCTCGTCAAAAGATCAACACATCCTTGTTAATGTCAAAATTTCTACGCAAACTTTGTTGAAATTGGAATCTTTAAATGTGCATATTATTAGTTAAAATGTCCACATTATTGGTCAAAATATTTGACCCTTCTGACAAGGATGCCAAACCCACAATGCAAACTTTCAACACAGAATGGTCGAAACATAAATCGGCATAAGTTTATGTTTTGACCAATGCATATCGACATTTTGACCAAAATTGATGCATATATTCGACATGCAATGGTCAAAACATAAACAAGAAAAAGTTAATGTTTTGACCAATTTTGGTCAAAATGTTTGACCCATCCGACCAGGATACCAAACCCATGACACAAAATGGTCAAAATGTAAACTGACCTAAGTTGATGTTTCGACCAAGGGATGTCAAAATTTTGACCAATATTGAATTTTAACGAAAAACTAATTCTGAAACCAAATAGCCTCAGTTTTGGTACTCAAATTCAATAGAAGATGGACCAATAACAAATTGCTTCTTGCTCTCTAACAAAAAATTATTGAACCAAGTGAGATGCTATAAGTTGAAGTAGACTTGCGATCCAGAGAATTACTTACACAATCTGAATTTTTGTAGTCCATCGAGTTGAAATCAATGCTCGTTGTGTAGTGAATCCCAAAATTTTGAGTACCTTTATTGTAGTAGAGAATTGCTTGGCTACTTTCTAGTGCAACCCATGGGGCCCACACATGAATTGAGAGACCATGCCCACAACATCTAAAATGTCAATTCTTGTGATTCAAATAGATGAGATCCCCAACAAGTTGTTGCTGCAAAGTACCAACAACAATAGTTGTTGATTTGATTTCTTTCTTTGCATCAACAACTTGTTGGGTATCTCATCTATTTGACTCACAAGAATTGACATTTTAGATGTTGCGGGCATGGTCTCTGAATTCATGTGTGGGCCCCAGGGGTTGCACTAGGAAGTAGCCAAGAAATTCTCTACTACAATTAAGGTACTCAAATTTTTGGATTCACTACACAACGAGCATTGATTTCAACTCGGTGGACTACACAAATTCAAATTGTGTAAGTAATTTTCTACATCACAAGTCTACTTCAACTTATAGCTTCTCACTTGGTTCAAGACTTTTTTTTTAGAGAGAAAGAAGAAATTTTTTATTGGTCCATCTTCTATTGAAGTCGAGTACCAAAACTAAGGCTATTTGTTTCATAATTTTCTCATTGAGTTTGGTATTCAATATAAACAACCATTAATCATATTTTGAGACAATCAATGTGCTACTCAAATCTCATGTATCCAAATCCATCATCAAAGGACAAAGCATATTGACATCTAGATACACTATATTGGGGATCTCATTCATGGACAAGTCATCAGTCTACTATTGCCCAACACCCAAGCAAGTTGCCAATATTTTAACCAAAACCTTCACGTAAAGAAAGTATTCTTATTTATTAACTTTGTTGGGGGTGTGGGAGGCTTCATTTTGTGGGGGGAATGCCCGATATTTCCTTACTCTCAAGGTCCTTTCTCTCTACATTTGAAGGGATAGGGGTCAAAGCTATTCTATGTTTTGTTAGAGAGGTTTCTTCCTGTTGAGGGAAATTTTTAATGTACATGGATCTCTCAACTAGTAATTATTTCAAATATTAATTGTGATCATACCCATTAAATGTTTATTTAAATAAAATTCAAATCTTACTAAAAGTGGCTCACCATGATTGCTTAGTTTGTCTAAACCTCCATTACTATTCTGTCAAACCCACTCATGAATACAATCTCCTTTCTCCCTGCAATAAAAAGCAGTATCAAATTTATAAGTTTAGATATAATCCATAGAAAATGTATTTAGGATGTGATAGATTACCATGAAAACATATTCATAGAATATTTTATGATAAGTGATTCTTACCCTCCTTTATAAACTACTGAAAAGCTAAGGCATTCTCCTTCTACAGGTTGATCACGCAACTGAAGTGACTCACAACAAGGGGGACCTGCAGCATAACAATTTCTAGGTGATGAGTTTTACATAAAGAATATCTTTAGTATTATTGTTGTAGTCAAATATTAACTTATTTATATTTATACCAAGCTAACAACCACATATCACCATGAAATTTCTAACCTAGATCTCAATTACATTAGGTGAAAGTACACATTCTGACACCTACAACAATTCTGACAAATCAATAGCTAGCATATTTTAGAATTTTTAGAGAAAAGAAATATAAGGAAAATTATAGTTATTTATTAGTATTTTATTCAAAAAAAAATTTCATGACACCACCAGCTTCAATCCAAAATTTTAGAGCTTAGATTTTTAAGCTCAACTGCACTACTATCATCATGACACCATCATATTTTTAATATTCCAAAAAAAATATCAACACCATCCACCACCCCGAAATTTTTAGGAATGCCCTGTGAGACCTTACCATAAGTTACTACTTAGAAATGACTTTGATTAGATCACTCAGAATGGCTGACTATTCAAAAATTCACAAGTCATTCGCGGAAGCATGTTTTCTTAAATTATGAACTATCAAGAACGTAAATCTTAATAAAATAATTTCTTTCGATTGAATTTACATCTGATAATATTTTCAAATTAAAAATTTCTACAGGTGCCAATTGTTGAATGTTAAACTGAACCCTCGCTCAATAGTGAAATTGTAGTACAGGTTAGTATGATATCTGAAGTCTCTATTAGGTGTGAAATTCTTCATTTGATTCTAAGATAGAAAACACTTCTTTATAACAAATAATTTAATACAGGCATTTTCATGATTAAAAACTTGCAATATCTTCCAATGAATGAATCAAATTAGTCACAAGGAAATTTTTTACAATTGGACAAAAGAATGTGAAAAATTAGTAATTTTACTTGTACTTGATGTTCTTATGATTATGGACTCCACCCAGTCATTTCCCTTCACATGTGATTGTACCATAAGTCAGCACAAAATTCAAGGCACTTAATCAAAGGACCAATCTACCACCTAGGAAAAATCCAAAAAAAAGGAGAACAATGGCTTCTTTTTTTTGAGGTGTTGGACAAACATGCATCGTTGATGATTTTCGGTTTTGTTTTTTGAAATTAATAGCTTGCTCTGCTCAAATTGAAGTGTCCCAAAATAGGTTTATGAACGAAGATTCAGGTTGTTGAGCAGTAGGTTAGAACACTCTTTTATGACCACCAATTGAAGATAGAAAAACTAGATTTAGCCAATTTTCCTCAGCAGAGACTATGGTTTAGATTTTTGTCATGCCCAAAAGTTGGGCAAAAACACACGAACAAAACTTTTTTAAAAATGCATTAAAATGGGATACTAAAACGAACACCAAGGTAACACATGCATGCAAAACGGTGCAAAGGGGTGACGAGACCAAAAAGGTCTCAAGGAGAGGAATAGCTTTTACAGCTATCCTAAAGGATGTCTAAAGCTCCAAACGGGAACTGGACGCAAACTGAGGCAGTTGACCAAAACTCAACTATACTCTGAAATAAGAGAAAGATGAGCTCTAGGGTTCGCTAGACCCTAAGGAAGAATAATACATGCAAATCAAGACGGTTTGACTAAAAGTCAACTAGGGTTGACCAAAAGTCAAAAAAAATTTGAAATACGTGGAGGGTCGCTAGGGTCTACTAAGCGCTAAGGAAGTCATAGGCACGCAAAACAAGACAGTCAACCAAAAAGTCAACCTAGATTGACCCAAAAGTCAACTGTCTCCAGAGGGCTCAAAACTAAAACCCTAGGACCTAGAGGCCGCAAGGAGCATTGGGTTCAATTATCAAGACCAACGGACAAAGTTTGACCATGGTTGACCAAAGTCAACCGTACATGAAAATGGTCAAAGGTGACGAAAAAGGCTAGTAAACTAACCGAGAATGGTTAGATTAAAAATTTAAACGGATATAAGCTTAGTACCTATTCTATTAAGCATTATAACTTTAATATAAACAATTGAATTAAAATCCCCTAAAAGAACATTTATCTAATAATTCGAAGCAATACTTAATTAAACTATCTAAATAATTAAAATAAAACTCAATACGAATTGATTAGATAAACAAATCTAAAAATTAATTAATTATAAAGCAATATACAATAAAGAAAAAACATCTATATAAGATTTAATTTGATACTTAAAATATCACCTTCCATGTAATTAACTATATATAAAAAAATATCTATAATAAAAAAAATTCTAATTATAACAATAAAATATAAACAAAATATTATTTAAAAACTAATTAAAATGCTATATAAAATACTACCTAAAATTTTAAAATACACCCATCAAAATCAAATCAAATTTTTAAATTAAGGGATCAGATATGCGAATCATATCTAAAGGGAAAACAAAACTAAATGCCATAAAAATATATATATATCCTAAACTAAAACAAAATAAAACCCTAACCTTAAAATTTGCTGAGGGAAAAATGGATTCATGCAATGGGTGGCGCAGCTAAAATACCCAGCGACGGCGGGGAGGAAAGTGGAGGGGAGCGGAAGGCGCGGAGCGGTGGTGGCCGCAGTCGGCGGCACCACCGCCCGCGGTGTTCAACCAAGCACAGGGGGGAGGGGTGGACGTGGGGCGGCCGACGCCGGTCGGCGGTGCCTCCCCACTGTGTTATACACAG
>MU224311.1:28853-41959 GCA_018584345.1 Thuja plicata | reverse complement strand
CATATTACATTCATACATTTAGATCCATATAAGAAATCAACATAAGCTGAAACTAAATCAGAATATAAACAACTCAAAAGTACCCTGATTACAAAATCAGGTGCTAAATATATAACACAGGATTCCATCGATCCTCAAAAGTATGAAAAGTCTCTCTGATAGTCAAAGTATGTCAAAGTATAAACTACTGAAAGCATGAGAAAAAAATAGTAAACTATAACAGTCTAGTGTAGGTCTCACAATTTTGATGATGCTTTAACAAACTTTCGTCAGTAGAGACTATGTTTTAGATTTTGATGAGGCTCCCCACACCCTCAATGCTTTATGTTCAACTAATGTGACCAAATATTACATTACTTTCGTAATAGCCCACCAGACAAATGGAGCTGCAAAAAATGCATATGCTCCTATAGCTAATGCTCTTACTATACCATTAGAGTAGAATGGAAAAGCCATTGCAATGAGTGACCCAAATATACCCAACCAAGGGGTTAAAATTGGCGAAGCTGAGAGTAAGAATGAATTTTTAAGAACAACCCCAAAAGACATGGAGCCTAATAAGTACTAAAGACCCTAGCCCATTATACGGTGAGATATTCTAGGAATAAGAAAAAATGGTAGTAGATAACTTCCCACTATACAAGTGAGAACCAATACCTTAAGAAAATTTGGGTAGAGTAGAAAACCCTGCTCAGGTTTCATGAGGCAAAGCTTCGACAAAGAGGGATGGAAACCCTTAAAATAAATTATAGACAAAGCCATGGTTACCATGTCAAAGAGTGACTCTAAGATAATCAAAGGAATCTCTACACCATAACTGCAAAGAGCTCATATTAGATAAATGCACATTCGATCAGACATAATTGACTATGCCAGGCATCCAAGCTTTTCTTATCCTATTGTTTGAAACCTCTGCTCATGCAAAGAAATCCCTAGAGGTAGAACATGCCATGACCACCAATACCATGGCTTCAACCAAGGCATACTAGGAAAAGTGATAACACTATTTGGTCCATAACGTACATGTCATTTCAACTTCAAATCTACAAAAAAAAAAAAATACTATCGCTTTTGAATTCACTAAGCTTGTCAAATTACTTCTATAGTCCTTACTGAAAGAATGCATAAAAAGTATCATTTTATTGATCTATGATTTGTTTATCCAACATTTGAAAATACCAACCCAGAAGAAAGAGTCTGAGATATAAAATAGGATGCGACCTTGTAATTAACAAAGAAGGTGTTTTAACACCCAAAGGATTTCTTCAGACAATATCTTCTGTCAACGTTGTTGTTGGATCTTGTTATTTTGTTTAATTTCTAAGTTGTCCATTTTAAGGCCATTATCTTCATTTCTAGCACTTAAGCATGTTTTCCAATTTTATTATGAAGTTGTTCTTGGGTATAGACCTTGATTTAGAGAAGCAAACATAAATAAATTCATTAAAATTTATACTAGAATCTATATTCATGAATTAAGGAATCGTGTAGTAAAACCTTCCTAATAAAAGATCAGATTTATATTAGAGCCTTCAAATGTGACCTTTGTTTCTGGGAAAATTATGGTATGTTCAGGTTTACAGAGTTATGCCCTTCAAAAGATAAGGATACAAGATTGGAAGCAAAGAGAGAAATCTATATTTACAAATATAAACCATCCTCGGCATTGATCTACTCAGGATTTTGATGTAGGAATTAGTATTATTTCTATGAAGTAATTAACACAGACTGGATTATATAGGTGAATCTGATCCACCATCAAATTAATGACATCTGAAGTTCAAGGTTCCTTCGGTATTAATCCAATTCAATTTTCTTTCAATACTCAGAAAAACACCAATGCTATATATTTGTGTGTATGAAGATGTGAAAATATTTGTACCTTTCCAAAAACACTTTTGGATTGCTTCTGCGTGAAGACCTGATAGCATGCAGTACAAAAATACATTAGAAATTAGATAAGAAAAGTAAAAACATTGAGTAATGATTTCTAGGTTTTAAATGAAAATTAATTGACCTCTAAATATACTAGGAATTTATGTACTAAAATATACAGTGCATCTTCGCAAATTCCAAACTGAATTTCTAGGAACTTCTATTGGATGCAAGCTTGTTCTGTGATCAACAAACACCAGTAAGGAATACATTCATTTGTTAGAATATATTTTAAATAAGCTGCATAGTATTCATGAGCAAGGTATGAGGTAGGAGCATACAAGATGTTGGCATACGTATTAATCCTATGCAATGAGACAACTACCTTTGATGCAAATATTAAATGCATGACGCAAATCTAAAATACCTAAATAACTAAAAGTAAATAATAAGACATGGTTCCACTATAACTAACTTGTAAAGATGACACCTAAGATATAACGATAATTAACACATGATCTTAAGTAAAGTTAACATGTTAATAAGTTCTCACTAATAAGTAGAAAGGAAATAGCCTCATTCATACTAACAAGATAAGCATTCACATTTCTCATGGACAATAACTTGTGATAGTCCATGATAAATGAAATCAAGCGAAATAAAGAATATATGAATTATAGGCTAGAAGATCCCAAGATGTAGCAATGAAAGCACGATTAAATATATCTAGAATCTTAAATGAAAAGGATGACCAAGAAATGTGATCTACGTTGGGTACGAATATCATGATTTAACAAAAATATGGATGAATAAAGCACTAACCCTAAACCCTAGGATGCATTATCTCCTACATAATATAATTTAAATTTAATAAAAATTTTCAATCAATTAATATAAAACCAAACCTGATCAAAAGAGTTGAAAATGAATAACTAGAAAAAGATAAGAGCACTTAGATCATTTACAATGAGGTTTCACTAATGAATTTTTTTTCTAACATTGTTGGTTTGCTGAAATATATAATCAATATCAAGATATAGATCTCAAACAACAATAAAAAAGAATGTTATAGAGATAATAAGACATTATTGATTGTGTGGCTAAGCCTGCACCATGCATTATCTTTTTAAATAGGGTCATGTCACAAGACCCGATCCATTATGTGTAGCCTAGACTTTCACTCTTGTAGCCTTAGAATTTGTTGTGCATGTGTCTTCTTGTAGCTGTAAATGGGTTGTGATACAAAATATAGTGTGATGTAGAGATATAACTTCATATTCTCTTTAATTAGATATGACTTTAGAGTTATTCTTAAAAGTACTTTGTCTTGATACTTAATCATTACTAACGACAAAGGTGTGTTTAAAAATATATATCCAATTAAAAATTTTCAACATAGGTCAATAAGATAAATGCTAGCTTTTGGTTCAAGGTTGGCCTTGGAATAGAAAAATAGAAAGAAGTGGACTAGGCCATGCCATATAATCTAATCCATAAATTAGATCACATTATGACACCTAATTTTAAGTAATAAATAATCATAAAATGACACCCAATTTTAAGTGTACCAATTCCAAACTTAATTGTATTCTAGTAGTGAATAGAGTAAACAAAAAGAAAGATTATTTTATAGTCCTTAATATAGAGTAGTCTATCCTTTATATGGGTCTGAAAAAAGATATAAATGGAGGGACAGGGTCCCCTTCTCCTACTCTCAAGCCAATCAAGTTTTATGTTCATGGAATCTGCTCAAAGAAAAATAAAATGTTAAAATGACTACATGAGTACATTAAGTTGATTATAAACTAGACACCAAATACACCAGAAGCAGAAGCCAATCCAATCTCTGAAGCCAATATTCTTACTAGATCATACTAGAATGCAAACATAGGTCTACCAACACAAGGTTTTGTTAAAATGTCTTGGTTATTTGAATTTCTTGGTTATTTCTCTGGGAGCATTTGTGAGTCCCATGAATTGATCACTCCATGCTGGAGCAATTACCAATTTTATCGTACTGAGAAGTTATGAGAATCCTTACATCTGTTACTAACTAGAATACAATCAGTCATGATATGACTACTTACAGTTTGTATATTTATGAATAAATAGAGATAGAGAAGACTTTGAAACTAAAATACATTTTATGTCACTTGTATCATGTATGGAATATAAAATTTTCCTTTTGTTCAAAGGAGCATATTGAAAATAGTTTTTGATTTTTTGTTAGATATTTTAACTTGTTGATTAGGATTTTCTCATAATCTTTCTTTCTTTACATTCCTATGGGCTATTATCAAGACACAAATCTAGCATTTTTCCTGCACATTCACTTGTTATTTTCTACAAGGTGATTTTTTAGTCTCGGTGTAGATCAAACTATAAGAGTAGAGTTGTCTGAATCAGAAATAGTTCATTTGAAAACAACATCTTGTCTTATACCATAAGACATATCTCATGGAAGGGGTTGTTTCTCATCTTATTTTGACTCTGGTAGTCTCATGCTGGTATCCTTCTACAGGACTATAAAACCTCAAGAAAAGAAAAAAAAAATGTTACCACCATTCTGAGTACAATCTACTCCAAATGATGATTTCCAGATATATGTGGTGATGGAGGATTAAATGTTTGCACCAGGTCTAGAGTACTTATCCTTGGTTTAATTTTAAGTTTTTTTTGGAGCACCCATTATCTTTTGCTTATCTAATTTTTTTGTTTGAATCATCGTCTCTCTAAACTTTTTTGATAGTTTCAATTCTAATTTTAGGATTCTAAAGTTCACCAGAAAATTTGATAGAAAACAAATCTATAATTATAGGGATAGTCCCTGGTTAAAATAAACATATAGTTCACTTCTAGTCATGTCAACCATTAGGGAAACCATTACCTAAATAATATAACAAACTCTTTGAATTTCAAAAGTTTTCACAACACTACTTCATTTACCACAACCATGAAGGCATCATGCTTTCATACCATATTGGATTGCAGTCCAAGAGAACCCGTGAAATGGATTGGACAATTGGGAGTGCAGTTCAGGTGGAAACCATGAAAAACCAATGCAAGTGCCTCCTTGACCCTCTATGCATTGCAGATGGTTCTGAGGTGATCCACACATTCAATTCAAATTTGATTGAAGTGGACCCCTAAGGTTCTGAGGTTGTTACTTTAAAGTTCAAATCCCAAAGGTTCAAACTCAAAAGTTTCAACTCCAACACACATATATGAAGATTCAACCTACTTACAATAAAGGTAAAAGTGATGCAAGCATCTAGATGCTCCCTGTCTTGGAGAAAAAGATCAAAAGACTCTATACCCTTTGTCATGGCATGTCGTAAACATGCTAGTTAGATTTTCCTCCGAAAACCTCCAAGAAATCAAGGAAATAGAGATGGACCATGTGAAATGTTTGACAAAATTCCCATGTAGTTGAATGGTTTATTGGCAACATCTATCGATGAACATATACTATGAGGGAGATGTTGATTGTGGTAAGGGCCGCAAATATATGGTGTAGCAATGTGATGAACTAATTAATAACATGTATCTCCTATGGTACACATGAGCTTGATGTTTTGGTCTCATAAGGGTACTAATGATAAAATCCCCAAATATGAAAGGTCAAGGGGAATTCAATGTCAAGTTTGATGGTGGAAGACATGATTCCCTATTTCCATGTCTCAAAGAAAGTGATATCTTCTAAAATGCACCAATCTAGTTTGAGGTTGAGACACACACCTGATACTCATCTTCATTCAATCATTTATTTCACTCATGATTGGACACTTTACTTAGATGCAGGGAAACATGCATTGGCTATGAAAATTAGTGTTTCAAAGAACTGATTGTGAGTTTATTCCGATACAAAGTGTTCATTTATGTGTGGTAACTTGATGGTGTCATGTGTGTGTCCATGCCTACATAATCAATCAATGAAAATCCCCTCAATAATCACACATCTTCTATGTGTCTCTTAGCATTGATTAAATAATGAAGGTATGTTAGTTTGAGCTTCATTTGGTTTTGAGCATACTTTAATATTATATACTTAACAAGGCCAACCACATGAAGGTGGAAGCTCATCTGGCCTCACCCCCCCTCCCCCTAACATCAATCTAAATTCCCCATTAAAATCTAATTACACACTTCATTCATTCATTCATTCATCCATTTATGAACAATAACATTCAATCAATACAATCGAATAACATTCACTTATATGATATAACATTAATCATTAATATGCAACACTAATCAAGACTTCATTAACACATAAAAATATTCATTAACATGACATAATATTCAATATTAATATGCAACATTCATAGATAATTACCTAAAACAACGTTCTTTCATTATCCAATAAAGTTAATCAAACAAGTTTTATCAAAGAGAATTTTTAAGAGATAATTTCTTTTTTAGGTTTCTCTTAGCATTCTTAAGCTGGAAAAGTCTTCCAGGAACATCAATATCTTCCTCCTCTTGTGGCTGTGATCTCAAATTATGACGCTTCCTTATGTTTTCAGGAGCATGAGGTTGCTGCACTAAAGGGGGGTCTACTGCAATAACAAGTAAATGGGTTAAATTCACATACTATTTTTTACTGTTACAAGTATTTCATGAGCCAGTAGAACATAAAATGCATTTTTATTTACCTGACAATGCCATATAATTTACAATAAAATTTTGATTTTCTGCCACCTCAACATGTTCAACATGCTCTAAAATATTCAAAAAAAGGTTACACGACCAACTCCAATTAAAAATGTTAAATTCTATTAATAATTACATAATTTATTTCCAATAGAAAATTAATACCTCCACCACTGTGTTGCACATCATGGCCCTCATCATGCCCAAGTTCTATAATAGGATTTGAAGGCTGCAGTGAAATGTCATGCGCATTGTTATCATGAAATAGTCCATTTATGACCGAAATTAACACCAAACATGAAATTTCTCAAATATTCAATTTGATTTACTTTTCATTTGATCAATTTACCTGTGTCTCATCTGGTGTAGTAGATTCTTCTTTGTGGATTTTGGATTCTTGGCATAGGCGTGCAACCATGAATTTATAGCCTTCCTTCAAGGCTATTCTTTTGTCTTCATCCATGGGCTCTACATTGAATTCCCTGCCTTGTATTTTTGGCTTAATATAACCAATTTTGCATGTATGAATTGGCTAAAAAAAATTGTTAGCAACCTTATATATAAAAATTGGATATCAAATTCCAATTTTTCTACTTACAATTTGAGAATGAAGTTTCATATAGCCACCAGAGCCAAGTTTGTGTTGGCCAACCTTTAATAATCTATCTTCTATAGCTTTTGATGTGTCTTGTAGATTTTGAAAATTTTGAAACATGTTAGATACTATACTTACAAAGATCACTAATTAGTGCATGATTACATTCTACTTAATACTATAACGACATGCCTTCTTTTGTCATCTTATGATTGAATTCCTCTACCCTTTAGTCTTTTCACTTTTGCATCTTCCATTATTTCATTCCACTCCATTTGTGGAACCATATGAGGCCACTCATACTTTGGGTTATCCTTTAGAGCCCTTCTATATTGGTTCCTCACAGTATTTATATGTTTGGATGCTTTTTTAAGAATCAGGGCATTGTCAAAAGTTTTATTTCTAAAGAGCTCCTCTAAAGATTTAATGAGCTGATTTTTTAAGTCAGCATCATGTTCATTCCACCTTTATTGAAAAAAAAAATTTCTTAGATATCATAACTTTAATATAGTACAATAAATGTAATATAAGAAAATTTTTGTACCAATATAATGAAGCTAGGTACCTTTTACATATGGTGGGGCCAAATAGCTTAAATGTAATTTGAAAAAGAGTATCATAAAAACCATCATTTCCTACAAAAACATCATGGGATTATCAATCCAAAATGAGTTATGTATAAGTAAACTACAATTACACTATAAATAATAACAATTTTAAAGCACCTGGAAGCTTTGGTACTTTTAACAGAAACATATTTTGCTTTCTCAACAACAATGACCCCGCAAACGAACCAGTACTAGTAACACAAGCTAATAAAGGAAATGGTTGAGCTTTAGTAGTATTAGTGTTTGTTCTTTTACCGGGTGTAGGTGTATCTATTAGTGTGCACAAAATAGGTCCATGAGTATAAAATGTAAAGAAAAAAATAATCAATGCATGATTAGCGCATTAAAAAATATAGAAAAACAAGATTTTACCAGATGTAGTTGGTACAGAGGAAGATGTCATCAAGCTCATTGTTGCGGACAATGCAGCCTCCAATATCAGATTGTTGATCAAAGGAGGCGTCCGCACTTCATCATGAGCTGAAGAATACATTGTCAACAAATTAATTTGCAATGGATAAAGATTTAATGGGGTACTAGAAGCATCCAAAATATAAGTTGAGTCAATAATGCATGCAAAGGTTAAATGAATTGTTAAAGGTTTAAGGATTATTTACATGAAGGATGTGCACTACAACCCTCACCAAATTGAGCACATCTCGTAAGTGTCAAAAAATCTTGTAAGAAGAATACATCATATTTTAGATCATGATCCATAAGATAGTATACAATATAAACATCTATTGAACTTTAATTATTGCTTAAGATTAATTACTGCTTACATTCATACATTTGACTCTACATATCAATTTTTCTTTAAGTTCCTCTGTCTCCTTAGTTTTGTTTGTTGTCATGAAAAGGTTAAGCATTTCTTTATTATATTTTTTATTATCTCAGTAGCCATGAAGATGGGTTTAGTGCTACGTAAAATGTCATCTACAAATGTAGCCTCAATTTCATATCGCAATTGATCTGCTATCATTTGCGCTTTTCCCTATTAATAAGTATCAAGTTGTGACATCAATATCAGTAAAATTCTATCAAAATAACTCCAAATCCATAAAGAAAAGAACATAATAATATGACATTTGTTTCTATATAATTTGTAGAATTACACTAATTAAGATTTACCTATGATGAAGAAGCTGAGTGAGGAATGTCCCCGCCTGTTTCTTGTGGTAAATCCATGTCAGCCTATGACAAAGATTAGTAATTCTTAGCAAACAATAGTGAAATGAAAGTAATAAACTTACCAAAAAAATTTATTAATAAAATAATATTAATTGGAAGCAATTGGTTTAAATGTTATACTTACCAGTCCCATGATAGGGATTTTTTTTTTGTGTCTACATGATTCAAGTTGTAATCTATCAGAAGCTCTTCCCTTGCACTTATTGAATTTATTGCACATACAAATACACGATTTCCCTCACGTACCTTGAATATACAATTCGGTCGCTTATTAGTTGACACAAGTCAAGAACTATCTATAAAACCTGCAATATTCCCTATTGCTTTTGGCCTTCCATCAATATACATAGCGAGCCTTTTAGTTTGATCATTTTCTTTGCATTGTATATAATTTGCTGACAATGCATAACTACGCATACTTTTTTATATTGCACAATCTGCATCAAGTTATTGTAATTGTAACAAGGTCCTACATACTCAATCAATTCAACAACTTGATTATAACTGGCCTTTATGCCATCCATGGAAAGTAAGCCCAAACAATGTAATGAAGATGGAGCTATGTGATATATCCTTTCGTTAATAGAAAAATCAGTATTAACTGAAGGTAGTTGCTTGGGTACCCATTCTTTCTGAAGATGTGTGTACCTTAAGGGAACCTTCCTATCACCATTGGTCTCATTATCATAAGATCATGGCCCCCCCTCAACAAGGAAAAATTGCATTTTTTTATTGAATTTTTCTTCTAATCTTTTGACCTATAGTTGATCTCCCTATTTTAGACCTACTAGATGTCTCACTTTTGTCTTCTATTCCCGCATTTTCCTCACTTAAGGAAGATAGATCAGAAAAATACCTATTTGGTGATACCTGCAATCCATCAAATGAGAGACGTAGTAGGATCTATATATTTTGTTGACTAAAGAGAAGGAAACCAAATAATAAATTATACCTGTCGATCCATGTCAAAGGCGTTTAATTTTCTGCATATGTAAATCATTTATCTTAAGTTAGCCAAAAATTAAATGATATGTAAGCTACAAATTACATAGAAGACAAAATTTACATGATGCAAAATATACTCCATGATATTACAGTTCAAGACATAATAACTTAATTATAAAAACATACTAGTCAAATAAATTTCTATGAATAAATCAATACCTCATACATGACATTGATAATACCTTGGCTGCATACATTTCATTGATCATGTTATTGATCATCCTCTTCGTGCATGTCATCATCATGAATATCATCATCATCATCATCATCATCATCATCATCATCATCATCATCATCATCATCATCATCATCACCATCATTGTACTTGTCACCATGATCATCGTCATCGTCGTCACCATTATCGTGACCAACACCACCACCATCTTCATCACCATCTTCATCATCTTCATCACCATCATCATGACGATCCTCATCATGACCATAATCATCTTGATCAACTCCATCTTCATAACCATGATCATGATCGTCATCATCATTACCATCATCGTCAACAGGACCAGAATAATCTTCTTCTTCTTCTTCTTCTTCTTCATCATCATTGTGTAAGATTCATTCACGATCATCATTTACTTTGTCTTCTTATTCTTCAGTATCTTCTTCTTCCATCACATTATACTTTACTGGCCTTCCTCTTGGATCATGTCTAACAACAAATGACCAACCTAGTTTATGTGGAATGCCAAAGTAAAACACTTGCTCACATTGGCTTGGAAGAACATAGGGCTCATCTCCAACTACCTCAAATGACCTTGTATTAATCATTGTAAATCCACTATCATGTTCAATAACAGTCCTATCAGGATCATTTTGATTCAGTCGTAGCTTGTACCATTTGATGACAAATAGACCTAATTTGAATGAATTAAAGTTGCACTCAAGTATATCATCCAAAATTCTATAGTATCAATTTTTAGATTGTTGAGGATGTATGTCATTTCTAGAAGAAATATTAGTGACCTTGAAGACTACACTTATCCCAGAATCACAAGTTTTCTTCGTATCATATGACTTTTTAATGCAAAATTTATGGCCATGGTATTACATAGCTTTGTGGTGTTTGATCTGCAATTATTCAAACATGTCAAGTTCATTTGCATCGATCCATGAGTTGATATTAAAATTATGGGTCAAGGTTAGTAAACTTATACGTACCTTTCTACCTCTTAAACCATATGCTAGATCAAGTACCATTGGAGTAACATTGGGATCTCCATTACGATGAGGTTCTTTAACCAATGATGCAACACCATCCCATGTTAATGAGTGACCATTTTCTTGAGATTGTTGAATCCATACCGTCATCCAATCAAGATTGTTTGCAATATACAGATGTAGTGCATCTCACTCACGACCAACTGTAAAGAAAACAAACCAACTGATTAGAAAAAAATTATATTGAAGATTTATAACAATTAGTAAACTACAATAATATTGTATAATTAATACCCCTCACTTTCCTCAATCTACCTCTCCCCATCAAGTACTTCCCATCAAATTTGTTAATAGAGTTGGGATCCCAAATGAGATGTACATGGATATTTGCTACAAATTTGGGAAGATATTCACTAATGTACACCATGATCTGGCATACCATATATCACTCCACCATAGAACCCTCAGGATGTTCTCTTTATCTAACCAAGCCCTTCATAAATTTCAAGTGTCTCTCAACCATCCACATTTGCCTAGTTTGTATAGGTCCACACAATTCAATCTCCTCAACTTGATGTATGAGGTAGTGTTCTTGAGCATTGAAAAAAGTTGGAGGTAGAAACTTTTGCATTTCAAACATAATGAGGGGAATTTTTCTCTTCCAATATTTTTTTATCTTTTTTATCAATTTCTTTAGATGATAACCACCTCATGTATTTTCTAAGATCATATATAACTTGTTTAATACTTTTGTCAAACTGGTGTGGGGGACATAGAGGTAGGACTTACTACAATAATTTAAAAATGATCTTTTCAATATATTATAAAATAATACAATAAAAAGAACATGTGATTTGTTAAATATATTGTAAATAGAGAATGTGACTTACCTTGACGAAGGTATGCCAATCATGTGTTTTCAACCCTAGCCCAAAATTACCTTTCTTTGATGCAAGACTGCTTATATTTGTAGCAAATCCTGTTGGAAATTTTGTCTTTTCTATGACTTATTTTGATGCATCACTTTGCTACTCAGTTAATAACCAAGGAAGGGCACTCGTATTTATGCAGTCTCCATTGCTATTTGATTCAATGAAATTTTTCAATGAATGATTGGATTCATGAATTTCATTACAAATTTTGGCAATCTTTTCTTTATCACTCCTTCCATCTAATATTTTCCATATTGTCTCTGTTACATTCTTTCCAATATGCATAGCATCAAACAAATGCATGATTGGGAGATCCTTGTAGTATGGAAACCTACTAAATTGACTAGGATAACTTTTTATTCCTCTAGGAAGTTGGTCATTGATGCCTTGACGACCTTCACGAGCATCAGTTACATCATTAATTAGTAAATAAATGACAATATCAAAATATAAATTTCAAACAAAAATCATCAAATGGAATGATTTTACATTGGTGATTTAGTGTATTATATTCCAACTTCCATAGATGAGGTGTCATTCTTCGTGGCCTTGATTTTGTCTCTTCTTTCTCATTAGAAAGGTGTTTTTCAATAATTTGATACTTATGATTATTGTGGAGAGAGTGCCTAAACTCGTCAAACACCTTCTTTCCTAAATCTCTTGAATGACGAGATTTCATCTTCAAACCACAAACTGGACATGCAAATTTACACTTTGTCTGAAGACCTAAAAGATCATGAACAATTAGATCATTTACAATTACCATGCGTAACTTAAACATACAACAATAATGTGTAACCACTATAACATACCAAAAATATGTGACCTTAACAATATATAACATACCACAAAAATGAGTTAGCCCAAGGGCATCATGTATTGTCCATACAAGCATTACATGGAATTAAAATTCTCTTTGTCTTATTTGTGTAGAGATTTCATACATGGTGACCCCATTCCATAACTTCAACAACTCGTCAATAAGCGGCTCAATATACACATTCATATCTTTAACTTGGTACTTACCTAGTTGAATGAACAAAAATATTACATAATTATTATGACCATTTTGAT
>MU224311.1:0-19733 GCA_018584345.1 Thuja plicata | reverse complement strand
TTGAAAATTAGCTAGGGGATATGACTTTGTAGTTGAGCATGCTAACTTTGACTTTAAAGTTATTTATAAACTAATAATTTGTTCTTGTAGATATTGAGGAAATTTTGATCTTGTTGTTTCTCATCATTTCATGAACACTGACGAGACTAATTACCATGGTGGAAGACTATTTATTTCATCCCAAAGGTATTTTTTTAATATCTTATATATCTACAGTAGATTTAATATGACTGTTGATTTTGCCACTAAAATTTGGCATATGATAAGATAGGTTATAAGGGAATTTCATCACAGGTAATAGGCATTCCAATTCTTTGTGAGATATCATAGTTCTTCATATAGTTCTAAAATTGTATAAATGTTGGGCCACCATTGTCCAAATAAAAATATCTTTTGGGTTATACCATCTTCAAAATTATGCCCTCTCATAATACCTTCATGTGCCTAACCCCAATTTTGTTCTCATTCATGTTCATACACTACTCCTTGCAGTACTTCATCTCACCCTTTCTTATATAGAGCTCCTTTAATTATAATAGACATAAGGGATTTATGTGGTGATAGTTTTTTTATCATGTTTAGTCATGTCCATTTGATTTGTGTTTGTAGAAAGTTACTCATCTACATCACTGAGCTGTTTAGGTACTAGAGTTATCTAGAATGATTGATTTTTGGTTAGATCTCATATGTTATCTTCCTATACACTTCTCCTCATTTATCAATTATAGATAGGTAATCTAGATCCTAATTGTTTCCTCCAGATGCATGACCATTATATGGGAATGTAACTTAGTACCCTATGCATCTAACAATCAACCTTTCTAATTTTCATCCTACTTGTAACACATGGCCTATTTACATTTGACAATGATGATATCTCAAATTTATTTTATTGGTAATAGGCACGCCTCATGAAAGGGTAATTTATTTGGCTTAATTTGAAAGAATTCTTCTTGCAAGAATAACATCTAAGATTCGGTATTTTGATATTTTATTATGTTTTCTATGCACTACCACTATGTTCAATCATTCTTAAATAGGTCAAACTGTCACTGTCAAACTGTGCTATGCCAGCCAACTAGAGGTCATGCATGATTGACTGAAGGCTGCTCTTCCAGGAAGAAGGGCAATTGAGATTTTATTCTCTTGGTCTTTTATGTTTAATTATGATAATGTGGAGAAATATTTGGTAGTGCAATGGCCCACACTTCTAGCCTTTTAAATTTCTATACATACTATTCTCAAGTCATTTTAGTGGCTCTTATAAAAGAGTGTTTCAAGTGGGATTTTGATAGTGGTGTGACTGGTGTGTTTTGTATGCTAACATTTCATTATTCAAACATAGTTTAAATTGATAATTAATCTTGTAGGTCTAAGAAATGACATATCTTGAATCTACCATTAATGAATGTAAATACGTCGAAATTGTAATTTTAAATGGTAAAACCAGTATAACAAACGAAGGATTCTCACTATTATCAAACAAACCTATAGTTAAAACCATGAAAATGGCATACATGACACTTCTTTTGTAAGAAGAAATAGAAAGCCTAAAGATTAGTAAGCCTATTTCTAGAATACCGAACAACTTTTGAAAGTTGAAGCCCCTAGATACTGAGAAAAACCAAAATTGGTTGAAGGATGTTGGGTGCTACTAACCATACTTGAAAAAATCATCAATTACTCACTCAACTCATGGATTGGATAGGGCCTGGAAGTAACTCTATTGAAATTCTTTGACAAAAACTTGTCAATGGCTCACAAGTTGTACTGAAAAACTTGGTTGGTGTTAAAATAAGCTTGCCCAACAAAAAAAGCTCATTTTTAATCATTTTTTGAGTTTATTTTTTTTCTAGCACTAGTATTGGAGCATTTGAGGACTGAACAAGATTAGCAAACTTATTGGCTCTGGTACTGCTGCATTCGACAAGTATATAACATGTTTCTAGTTTTTTTTGTGCCTTCATTCAAGTGCTAGGGTTTAGTTGTTTAATATTTATATTTCTGATTTTGAGTTCATTTGTAGTGGATTTTTAGGGTTTTGAATTTTGCCCCTATTTTTGTAGGGGTTAATTACTTTTTTGCAAAAAAATAGAATTAGTAAGTAGTGATGGAAATGGAAGTGAAGAATATTGATTAGATAGTGAGAAAAATGTAGTTTCATTTGTGAAAGCTAAGAGACTTCTAGAAACAAGCCACCCTACACTATTTGGGAGCCATTATGTTGTCTATGCATTGACCTTTTCCTTCAGCATATAGGTAAGCATAGGTAGGTGAAGAATGTATTCGAAGCTAAGAGGAATGTGAAACAAAATATCATTGACTACCTACTAGATTAGAATCTTATAAGAGGGCACACAAATAGCAAGGAGTTCATGTAGTTGAGAGTCACGCAATTTGCAACTAATTTCATCACTCTGGAAAGTATTGTAAAACAACTAATCTGTAGAAAATAACAACATTTTACTTTGCCCTAACCTGCAGGTTTCGAGATGCTTGGATTCATGGAAATGTACTATGATCGGTCCCTCCTCCCGACTGTGAGTGAACTAAAAAATGAGTTTCACTTTTCACTTTTTTTTTTAAATTTATATCGCACATTGGTTGAACTTTCGACAAACTCAGGCTCATCTAAATTTAGACCAAATCGGGGTCATAAATAAAAATGATAATCTAAGAAGCCAAAAAAGGCCTTGGTCAAAATTAAAGGTAGAAAATAGCTATCAAATGTATTAGTGTATTTAGATCCATAGAAATTTACCAATGATTGTCATGTGTAAAGTAGTTTGCAGGAGATCATATCACTTTGGAAGATCAGCACATTCAAAATGACTTCCTATACTGGTCTATAGATTCTTTGATATTATACTCAACACTTGTACAACACGTGCCCAACAAGATGAGTAAAAATTCTTGGGTGAACATAGAATTTGACAAGTGATAAACATTTTATGACAACATCTTCTAAAAGCTAAACACTACAGAACCACCTATACTTGAACATTAACACTACAATGCTTGGCCAAGAAAACAAAGAAAAAATATTGAAACCTAGATTAAATATGCAGCCACAGAACCCAAGAAGTCCCAGATGTTTTTGTCTCTCAACTGCATTCAAGCTCACAAATAGCACAACTTTGTTTCCATCATGAAAATGTCTATTTTTGGATCACTTTTCCATCACAAATTTTTTTTCATAACAACTACTTCAACATTCCAGTGCCAAATAACTTCTCAAATGAAACAAGCATATCAAATTATAGAATATCTTCATAGGTGTTCTTAAGAATCAAATTAGTCATATCTTCAAAGGTGTTCTTAAGTGTCAAATTGATAAATTTAGATATGAATAGGCTAGTGTGAAAAAATAGTATATGGAATTCTATTTATGGTGCACAACCATACTTATGGCATAGTTGCACTAAAAGATATTTTATGGGATGCAATTGGCTCCAATATGTTGGAATTAATGGGAAGTAGTACTAAGAGGGGAGGGGTGAATCAATACCTCTGAACCTTTTAACACCTTTCTGAATTCATTATTAGTAATCATACATTACTGCATTATCGACCATTAATGTTGTTCCTTTTTATGTAAGTATTGTTCATTCATAATATTTAATGATTTTCCGCATTCATAGAAACATTTATGAAAATGAAAAACACATAACACAAGATATGGTATCACAGAAAACTCTTGTTAGGAACTAAAAAATGCGGTGGGGATGACACCCACAAAACTTCACTATCTGCAGAATGGAAGGGAGCCAGTTAAGGCTTATAATTTGTTCACTTCTGATGGTCTTCCCTATTAAGGGTATTAAGGTGGAGACCTTTTAACATCTACTCTATTAAGAGATTTAGCAACACTGATATAAGTGTGCATTTAGTTATGAGATTTTACAATAGGATGGCTAAGCCCACCTTTCTTGAAAGGATTTCATTAGTGTACTACACTTGTTAGAATGACTACAAATGTATACTTGACTACATACAATCTATAATTGCTAATTATAGATCAATTAAAGCTCTCATAATTATATTATCACCTTAAGTGATTGATGAATACCTTTTCTCTGCTCATCAGTAGCCTCTGTTCTGTTCCTAAATACTAACTTGATTCTATTTCTATCCTTGTGCATGAATTATTTGTCTAGTCTCTAGTTTCTCTCTATGGCTACTATCTTCATTGAAAAACAACTATTCTCAATGGATTGAGCACCTATTTGTACAATTATTTTACCTATCTTTGAATCACGCATTACAATGTTAACTCTTAGATCCAAGGTTTACAACTTGACCTTGATCTTTAGTTTTCATATTTTAAAATAGTAAAACTAATTAAAAAAATAATAATTACATTGCTTCCTCTGCACATAATGGATTTAAAATCAAATCAAGAAGCTTTAAATACAAGTTCAGTGATATATCTGACGTGAAAAGTATGATCCACTTTTTACGGGATGTAGCTGACTATCAGTTCTTGGTCATTAGGTTGAACTTGAAGTCTGTGGGCATTCCTTTGTTGAACTATTCATCGAGTTCCCTTTGTCTTTTAGGTACCTCTTTGTGCTATTCCATCAGGTTTCACTTTTTTTACTCGTCGGGTTTCCTTTAACCTTTTTGTCATCGAATAACACTTAACAATGTTTTTAAGGTAACCTTGTTATCTGGTAGTGCAGTCCCCTATCTATCGGTGTTGTGTAAACCAATGGTGCAGATCATGTTTTTCCTTAAGTATACTAATGGAAAAATATAATGCCTTCAACCTCCCCCTTCGACATTAGTATCAAAAATTGATATGTGCATAATACTAAAGTGTTTTAGTATGTATACACCATGTTTATATCCTTGTCATCATATGACTCCCCCTAAATGTATGCATCGGTATAGTGTATGTATATGTACATGTATACTATTCATTCTATGTATGTACATTATTTCCCTTTTCTTTTAATATACATATGATTTCCTCCTTTTAACTGAGGTGAGTGAATGAACATATCAATTTCCCCCTTTCTTTGATACTTATGACAAAAATGTACAACTTATAAGATGTCAAAATTGTGACAACAATGTGTAACTTACAATGCGTCAAATATATTTGAGTGGGTTGCCTTGATATCTTTAAGAATTTTCTCCCATTTTTATTTCAGTTGTTCTAGAGCCATGTGTTGTATCTCTATCCTCGCGTGCATATCATAAATGTTGTCTAAGATAGACATTTCTAGGGTGGCAATTAGTGTATTTGCATGTGTCACATGTTGTTGCACAAGTGTAACTATCAGTAAGAGCTTAGCTTGGAGCTTATTTACCTCATCTATGTACTTCATCTCTCCAAATTGTATGTCTTGTCTCTGTTTCCTAGCCTGTATGATTTGTTAATCATGCAATTTAAGTGCTTCTTCAGTGTTGGTTAGACTTTGCGCACTGGACTTAAGATCAGCACCAATTTTTTCTATCTTATCAGTATACTCCTGAGTGAGTTGATCTAAAGTGCATAGTTTTTGTATTAAGGTAATAGCTTCTAAAATAATTGGATTAATTATACTTACCAATTCAAATAGCTTGACCTTTTTCAGTGCCACTTCTTGGCTTATTTTCTTGGCTATCTTGAACTCATACTTTTGTTCAAGTCTCTCTTCCATAACCTTCTCAGCATCAATATTCTAAGATGTTATTGCATTTACAAGTATTACCAATTGATCAAGCATTGGATATTTTTTATCAATATCTATATTAGGTACAATCTGTTGAAGTATTCCTCTTGCTACTTCTAGTACCTTGGCTCTCTTTTGCTACTCTCTTCAGTTTGTCTTGAATAGATTTTCTCTCACAGAGCTTTGCATACTTAGTCAATGCAGTTGGATCCAGTGTTCTTGGATCACAAACTAGAATCTCAAGGATTTCATCCAGAGTTACTGGATTCTTATTCTTTCCTTTCTTCTTATTTGATATTTGAGGGGATGCAGATGTATGAACTACCATAGCTAGTTCATTTGTTATCTCTAAATTACTTGGTGAAGGCTTTGTAGAAGATTCTTCTTATGTCTTTTTCTTAGGTGGCACGTGTCAGTTATGTGAAGATGTCTCTTCATTAACTTTGGGTGTTTCTATAGAATATGCTTTTGATTTATTCTCCAACTCATCCTTCTTTGTTTCCTCACCTTTCTCTGTTTGTGTGTCCCCTTTTTCTTTTTGAGTTTCCTACTTATTTTTATTAGTAGATTTATCTTTCTGATCATCGGTTGTAGCTTGCTTTGCAATTGTATCAGTGGTTTCTTTAGCTTCTCTAACACTCTTGTCCTCAGGTGTGCTTGTTTCCTTTTCAGTAGATCCATCATTTCCCTCTAGTA
Source organism: Thuja plicata (assembly GCA_018584345.1). Lineage (NCBI taxonomy): Eukaryota > Viridiplantae > Streptophyta > Pinopsida > Cupressales > Cupressaceae > Thuja > Thuja plicata. The sequence goes on along the minus strand of MU224311.1, from coordinate 13,377 downwards.
TGTTTATTTCCTTCATTAAGATAGGAATGTTACTTTGAGTTGCAACTTGGGCTTTGTCAATAGTGGTGTCCTCCTCATCAGTTTGAGCCTTGTCAGCAGTGACATCCTCACCTTTTTATGTTTCTTCTGTAGGGTCTGATAATTTTGAGTCCATGATTGAAGTTTCCTATATTGTCTCATCAACAACATCAATTATTGTATGATTTGATGTCTTCAATCTTTGTTTTTGTTCTTGATCCTTAAGTGTGATAAATATGACATCATCTTTCTTCTGTGGATCTTTGTCTGAGTCATAGTGGTGCAGGAGCACCCTTGAGATGACATAAAATATGGTGGTCTCTTGTCTTTTTTATGTGTTAGTGTGTGTAAGACCCTCTAGTAGGGCAATGTAAATACATAAGGTCATGTTGACCAAGAGTAGTTTAGATAGGTTTCATTTTATGCTTCATTTTGGTTAGTTTAGCTCTTTTTGGCTCTTGTTTAGTGGACTATCCTTGATGATGTCATCAGTGGGTAGAGTTATGTCATGGTGGTACTTAGGATCCATGGATACCCTAGGTAGTCTAGCTAAATTTAGCTAAGGTAGATGGGTGGAGAAAACACTTAAAAAGTGTGATTGGCTAAAAAATGAAAAATGTTACTATGCAACATGAGCAACTTTTCAAAGTTGCTGACAACATTTTGTTGTCTAAAGAAATTCAATATTTTAAGAGTTTTGAACCCATAGAAGGGTAGGAAAATGTGTGTCTAAGCCATATAAGGTGGAAAAACCCTAATTGTGAGGGTTGAAATTCATTTTGTACGGACTGATATTTTGTAGCAAGAGTTTTTCTAGAAAAAACAATAGATTTGAAGCATTTTGGTTTTTCATTGTATCGAAATGGATTATTTTCCACACTGTGATCATTGGAGGTTGTTTTTTTACATGTTACAAAGCTTTTCCAGTCATTATTTTTCTTTGTAGTTGTTCTTTGGTTATGGTTTGAAAATTCTTTTTGTTTTGGACTATTTGCTCTCCCGTTTTGGACAAGGGGCAAAGATGTGGACCTAACTCCACTTCCCACAATTGGTTCTATACAGCCACCTAGGAATGGAGACTAGGTCCATGGAGCTACCATACTATGGAAGGAGGAGCTCTAAAAGTGCTGGCATGTATTTTTAAACACTTGCCCTAGGCGAGCTAAACTCATAGCCTGGTTAGAAAAAGTAGGTGACAGTGCGTTTAAAAGTTGCAGGGGGTGTTCTCATGAGCCAAGAAAGCCATGGATGTGTTGAATGATGTTTTTCAGGTGTTCCCCAAGGTGGAGGAGTGCCCAAGAATCCAACATACCAAGTTTTGAAGCCCAAGACCTCAAACTAGTCTAAAAATAAGAAAGAAGCCATTTTCAAGAAGTACGGTGTACAGACAGTACTGTACCCTAAGACCTAGAAAATACTTGTGTGTTTTTTATTTAATTTAAGAGTACTAGAAGATATTTGGGGCTTCTTTGAGATATTTTTTCTATTTTTGAGGTTTCCTAAAAACTAGGAGGCCTAATTTGCAAAAAGGCTACAAGGCCTAGAAAATAGGAATCTAGAACTCGATGGGAACATGGACCAATTTGATGGATTTAGAGCTGGGTTGCAATGCAAAGATGGAGTATTTTGAAGCCCTGGCCCTCCTAAAAATCCAAATTTAAGTTTAGGTCTTGGAGTTGTTTGAGTGGAAGGTTCTTGTAGAACACAAGAATGGTGACCTTGACAAGTTAGGTAGTTTCCTTGGTTGGAGAGGAAGAAATGATTCTTCCAAGTGTTGAAGGGTGGATTGAGGAAGCTCTAGAGGCCTTGAGAGAGAGTCCCACTAAGAGTTTCAAGAAAACTCAGAAGGTTACCAAGGAGGCTCCCTATCACATAGCTAGTGATATCTTGGATGATACCATCCATGGCTGTGTCTATGTTTATACACTCATTATTACTTTCAATATTATCCAGAGAAATGTGCTGAGGACTTGCATTATGTTTCTCCTCCTCTCTATGAGGTGTGTTGGTGAGAATTAATTGATTCTCACCACTTGTTGATTCTGCCGATAGATCTAGAAGTTGTCTCCATTTAGTTTTAGTCATTTTGTCCAGCTCTATGAATTTTTTCTCTAATACTTTTTATGCCCTTATTCTGTCTACTAATTTACTTGAATTATTCTTAAGTATTTCTTTGATCTCTTCAAATTTGGATTTGGGAGGCATTAGTGTCACTAGTACCCTCTCGCTTGCTTCTCTTTTGGTTTGCGGAGCATATGACAATTGTTGGTAGATTATTTTACCCATCTCTTTAGGTATTTGAATGAAAAATTTTGTAGGTGCATATTTGTACTTGATCATTGAATTTATGACTGACTCTTGTATCTTATTCAGGTCTTCTAGGTTTAGTGTATCCCATTTTCTGATTTTCTTATCAGTCATTGTACCATGTGTAGCAATGGATTTGACAACTTCATCAATTTTTTGATTCCTGTAGTTTTTATTTTCTACATCAGACGCATCATATTGAGTGTCTTTTATGTCAGCCTTTATCCTAACCAACCTCTTCCTCTTCTTAGGTGGTGTAGTTTTTATAGTTTGTTTCCTTGTTCTCTTAACTGGCTACTTCCTTATTTAGGTCCTTACTTGACCTTTCTTAAGGTGTGTTGTATCAGTTGTAGCAGTTTGACTCCTTGTCCTCTACTTCTTTATAGGAGGTGGAGGTGGAGGTGTACTAGATTCAGTCTTCTCATAATCTAATTTTTTTTCTTTTTTTTCCTCCCCAATGGTGCCATGTTCAATGGTTGTCTCTGGTTGTTCTTGTTCATCATCTGTTACCGATAGAATCTTCTTGAGATTCTTAACCATTTTATCCTTTTTTTTTACATTCTTCTTGATTTCTAGGCCTAGTTTTATCTTTTATTTGGCCTCTTTATATGTTCCAAACCTAGGTTGTTTTCCATCAATGGGCTGATTTATTAATGCCTCAATTGCACTTGTATCTTGATCAATATTGATCTCATAATCCATTGGTAATAACCAAGTTTTCCTTGGTACAACTGGTTATATATGGGTGAAATGTGTGTCCACCATAAAACATATCTCATCTTTATGTTTTTCAATTAGCTGTTCAGGAATCCTACTTCTTTCCATAATCTTTTCCTTAAACTCACAGAAGTATGCAGACATAACAAATTCAAAATTGTCCCCTAATGATTTATTCATTCAACTAATCTATTGTATTACCGGTTTGGTAGTGTCCCATACTAATTTTCATACTAAAGGAAAGTATTCTTGAAAATAGAAAAAAAGATACACATGATAAGCGATCCAAACTTACATGTGTTGGTCTTTGTAGACCTGATTGTGTGCATATTTTCAGCAAGTTGTTTTAACGGGAGCTCACACAGATCCATCTAAATTCCTTTGGTTACAATATTGTAAGCTATGCTTATTGATGTAGCAGAAATGTTGTTCAATCTGCTAGCTTGAAATTTTTTATACCCAACTACACATGCACCAAATTTGAGTTCTTCCTCGGTGATTGTGTTTACTTTGAGACCTATGTTGTCTCCTTCTGCATTGGTGAGTTTTTCAACTTCTTTCATTGATGGATGCTTGTGTGCCCTAGGCTTTTCAATTATCAAATAGCTAGTGAGAGTGTGAAGAACATCCTTCATTATTTGCTTGGGTTGGTCTAGCCATAGCTTCTTATCATGCAGTCTTCTCAAGACTAACCTTATCCATTCTGTTTTAAATTCCCTCGATAAATGTAAGGCATTAGTTAACCCATTGACCTCCAAGTGTTTATGCTCTTCCTTTAGTTTTCCTTCGGCATCACATAGCTTCTTATAAGCTTCATCTATTTCAAGATCTCCTATCTATGCGATCAGTGAATATAAGACCTAACATCTTCTATAAGCAAAACCCTACGTGGGATTTTCAAAAACACATTGATTTCATCAGGTTTCGATGTAATTTCTGGGAAGATTTTATACTTTGGCTCTACACATGTATTGTTCTTGATCAGATTTACCATATTCCTCTTGTCATTATTGATCTTAGCGATTCTTGAGGTGGTTGCCATTTTATTACAAGTTTTTAGGGTATACTGGAAATTAGGGCTTTCTTGATAAAATAAAGACAAAGATCTTTCGGTTCCTTCGGTACTTACTTCAATTGACAATAGTGGTGAAAGATCTATTTTCTATGTGCTGAATTGATCTACAGATGCTTCTTCTTTCGTCTCTTTAATCTCTTTGTTTTCACTCGTGTTTCTCTTAAAATAACGGGTGAAAAATGAAGTTGTCCCGTCAACTATTTATAGACTTTCTGACCTAAGTCTTTGTAATAAATGCTTAATGAATTATGGGGATATGAAGACGGGTTTTGTCAGGAAGAATTTTAGAAACATCGTCAGTGAATTTGAGTTTACGAAGACAATTGTTAACAAGGTTGCTTGTACCGGTGGATATTGGTATTCTATAATGACAACTTTTAACTTTCCTATCTTACCGATAGGTCTTCAGTTATATTGGTGACTTAGTCACTTTGTGTGTTGACCGACAATCTCTGGTAAGTGTAGACCAACTTCTCTTCTTTGTTCATTGATGATTTTTAGTATGTGTATACCGATAGGGTTGATTTCTTAGAATTATAACAAGTACCATAATATGCATCTTTATTCATGCAAATTTTGAATATCTATCAATTTTATAATGGAACTAATGAAAAATATGAATTGGCATAGTGCAGTTCCATACTTACTTGCTCAACTTAAGTGATGGTGGTGATGTCACTGGATCCATTGGATGGGGTGTCACCATTTGCATTGCCTGGTCCAGGTTCATTATTGTCTGAAGGTTTTATCCACATTTTCTCTATTGCCCTCTAGATATCTCCAATGTTGTTTCCATTAGGATATGTGCTTATTTATGTCAATCAGTCCTTGCAATCTTTCTTGAGGTGACCAAATTTATGAAAGTGCAAGCATGCCATTCCATGGTTTGACTAGCCTCTAGAGATTTTGGTCCATGATCTCATGTAGTTTGCAGTAATGTGACCATATCTACCACATGCTATATAGTTTTTCCATGTATTGTAATCCCATGTATATTGATTACCTATTCTCTTTGGTTGATAAGGAATCTTTTGACCTTTAGGCTTCCATGCTTGCTTTTTCTTTTTCCAGCATTCTTTAGACGTGTGCCCATTCATCTTGCATGTAGCACAACGTTTTTCCATATAGGTTTCCTTCTTTGGATTTTCTATATTACTCTTGCATTCATAAGCCTTATTTCCTTTCTTGTTACATTTATAACATAATCCTATGAATGTAGGTGTAGATTTGGGAATACCTTTCATTTTTACTTGGCATACATTTGATGTGTGCCCTTGCTTTCGACAGTGTTTGCATGTTAGATTTCTTGGTCTTGGATTTTCATAGACATTTTTTGAGTCTTCTTGATTGGATGATTCTCCATTTTTGGTAAAGCATATATCGTTGTTGTTGACTCTTAATTGTACTTCAAGAAAGTCATCCATTCTTTTATTTCTCTCTTTAGCCTTTCTGATAATCTCATTATGCTATTGCTTAATTCTAACGTCATGTTTTAGCTTTTCATTTTCTTCTCTTATTTCAATGATAACCGGTATTCTCTCAATGAGTTCTATATTTAATCTGTTTGCTTCTTGACTCATAATAATAATTTGATTTATGAGATCATGCTGATGCCCAGCATGTCTTTGAATTTCCAATTCCTTTTCTTGTAGTTTCTCTGTAATCTTCCTTCTGCCATCAATAGCAAGTGTTCTTTTTATTTCAGCTTGTCTAGTAGAAATCATTCTTACCATCTGGCTCTCTTGACCGATTTTCATCATCTTTATTTTCTCTGTCAGATTTTGATTGGTCTCCTTTAGATTTGTGATGTTCTCTTCTGATGTATCTAATATATATATCTTGTATTTGATCCTGAAGATTTAAAGAAATCTGGAATCTCTTCTTCTTGATAATCTTTTTCATTGTTTTGGGTAGCCATACCTTTCCTCTCATCCAGCAACTCTCTCATCTTTATTCTAGCTTCTTTATACTGTTCATAGAACATCTGTATCTCAAGATTTTTGTTCTCAATGTTCTTATCAAGTTTGTGCTTCTCCATTGTATGATCTTTTCTCTTAACGCTTTAAGCTTTCCAAGAAGAGACTTATCTCTGATACCAATTGTTGGAATTAATGGGAAGTAGTATTGAGAGGTGAGGGGTGAATCAGTACCTCTAAAACTTTTAACACCTTTCTGAATTCATTATTAGTAATCATACATTACTGCATTACCCACCATTAATGTTGTTCCTTTTTATCTAAGTATTGTTCATTCATAATCTTTAATGATTTGCATCATGCATAGAAACATTTATGAAAATGACAAACACATAACACAAGATATGGTATCGCAGAAAACTCCTGTTAGGATGTAAAAACTACGGTAGGGATGGCACCCACAAAATTTCACTATCTATAGAATGTAAGGGATTTTATTAAGGCTTACAATTTGATCACTTTTGATGATCTACCCTGTTAAGAGTATTAAGGTGGAGACCTGTTAAGATCTACTCTGTTAAAAACTTTAGCAACATTGATTTAAATGTGCACACAGTTATGAGATTTTACAATAGGATGGTTAAGCCCACCTTTCTTGAAAGGTTTTCATTAGTTTACTACACTTGTTAGAATGAGTTCAAATGTTGACCTAACTATGTACAATCTATAATTGATGATAACAAATCCATTAAATCTCTCAGAATTATAATATCTCCTTAAATGATTGATGAATACCTTTTCTCTGCTCGTCAATAGCCTCTGTTCTGTTCTTGAAAACTGACTTGATTCAATTTTGGTCCTTGTGCATGAATTCTATGTCTGGTAGCCTCTGTTCTGTTCTTGAAAACTGACTTGATTCTATTTTTCTCCTTGTACATGGCTACTATCTTCATTGAACAACAACTATTCTCAATAGATTGAGAACCTATTTATACAAGTATTTGACCTATCTTGGAATCACGCATTATAATGTTAACTCTTAGATCCAAGGTTTACAACTTGACCTTGATCGTTAGTTTGCATGTTTTAAAATATTAAAACTAATTAAAACAATAATAATTACATTTCTTCCTCCGCACATAATAGATTTAAATCAAATCAAGAAGCTATAAATACAACTTCAGTGATTTATCTAACGTGGAAAGTCAGATCAACTTTTTGCAGGATGTAACTAACTTTCAGTTCTTGGTTGTCAGGTTGAACTTGAAGTCTTTCGGTGTTCCTTTGTTGAACTATTCATCGGGTACCCTTTGTCCATTGAGTACCTTTCTGTGTTGTTCTATCAGGTTACACTATTGTTACTCATTGGGTTTCCTTTAACCTTTTTGTCATCGGATAACACTTAACAATGTTTGTTAGGTAACCTTGTCGTCGGGTATTGCAGTCCCCTGTCTATCACTGTTGTGTAAACCGATGGTGTAAATCATGTATTTCCTTAAGTATACTAATGTAAAAATATAATGCCTTCAATTCTATTTATGGGGCACAACCATACTTATGACATAGTTGCACTAAAAGACATGTTATGGGATGCAATTGGCTCCAATCATCATCCTACATCTTTAGTAGCATCCAAGTGTGATCAAAGTTTGATTCCAATTTAGTTTTAGTGCTTTCCACAAGTTGGATGAGTTATTAAATAATTAATTACTATTTCACTAATATGATCTAATGTTGAGAAATCATAAATGGTCTACTTAGTGTACTAGCTCATTGGAGAGGTAATGAAATGTATTAAAAGTTGCATGACTAAGTAAAGGTGGATTTGTGTATGAAACATTATTATTATTTCAAATTGTGTGTGAATTAAAAATTATCTCCAAAAAATCGATAAAAGGTGTTGGGATTGTTGGTGGCATGAACTTGCAACTACTCCCTAAAAATCATTTGACGACCAAAACCTTCACTTGATTGCTAGTTTCAAACCATTTCATATTACAAGGATTTATTCTTACTGCACAAAATTGTGTTTACATTGTATTTCTAAGGGAACCAGATCTAGTGGTCACCTAATCCATTTTTTTAGACCTAATTTTATCCTCGAGAAAATGATACTTAATGGGGACACCATATACCTCACACTCTATCAGAGAATCCACATTATTGGGATTAAGTAGGGTCAAACATTGACATAAGAAGCACCATTTCATTTTCCATATTATTGGGTTCCCATTTCAAAATATACTGAGATAAGTAATAAAACAAAGTTCTAGGATGAATCATTGTACCCAGATCCATTGTTGCTTTCTCTTTTAAGATCCTTCTTCAAATGAAGATTTGCAATAATAATGGCAGGGTTGTAATCACATGTGGTATTTTTTCCAATTATGTTGTTTCACCATTTGCAATTGAGTTGGAAGTATTTACTATAGAGATGAATTGAGGTGAAACTTTACACTATTATTTTTGGGGGAGAGGATTGATTGCAACCTGTATAGGTCTACATTGATTTACTATTGATTGGCTAATCAACATCGAATGTCTACTGATCATTTTATGTAACCTCCAATATATAACTATTTATCTCTGTTTTATGTTTTCTTAATATATTTAATTTGTAAGTGGGGGTGGTGGGGGCTATGCTTTTAACTTTTCCAGTATAAGCACACTAGAATGTCCATTTTGCTTTGCAATTTATATTTTTCTCTTCACCATGGCAAGTGACCTCTTTGAAAAACCAAAAATGATCTCCCTACAGCTGAGGTCAAATTTATTGACTCTTACAAAATAACATCTAGTGTCTTCTCATGAAAAGTGCATGACCAAAACTATTTTGATAATCAGAGTCTACATGAGCTATGTACTTGTAGATAAACAAAAGGAAAGTGAGAGACACATACTCCCTAAAATATAGAACTTATGCTCCTTTGAATATTTCATTATGTTTAGAATATTATTTCTATAGTTCTTTGACATTATATTATTAGTGAAATTAGTTGTCTCAAAGTTATAAAAATTCAAAGCATTTAGAAAATGGTTTATAAGATTTTGTGCTAATAATGTATATAGTTGTTGTTTTATATGACTCAATTCGAGTTCAAAATTTCTCAAATGTAAAAACCTCAAAGTATGTACCAGTTCAAGGTGTATGAATATCTCCACAAGAAATAAGTTTTATGTGCTCAATAGATGTACTTAAACGTTATAAGTATGTACTTTAATGTTGTAAGGTGTAAAAGGTTTGGATATTCAGGAACAAGAAAATTTATGTGTTTAGAAGACTCTCATCTAGATGTTTTGATGATTAAAGTGTTGACATGTGAAATGTTTCAACCCTCATATTTCACATACTTGAAGACATGGCCTAGAGATTTCACATACTTGAATATATTGTGATGTGATTGGCTTTGTGCCATATGAATTGAATTTTCTATTTCTCCATGACCTTAATACATTCCCATTTCCAATCCAAATCATCAGCATGTTGTAGAATCTAACAATTTAAGGAAGAAACTTAGTTGTCTTAGATTGGTATGGTTATTTAAAGCATTTGGTAGATTTAATCTTTCAGATAAATGGTGTCTAGATCATATTCAAACTTGTTGGACCTGCCTTCAGGTGAGTCTCTAAAGTTTGTCATCACAATAAGCATATGAGTTAGCCACTAAACCTCACCAGCACAAGAGTTCGCTTGTAAATCTTGAGGTTTTGAATTACTTAGCTTTTTGCTTGAGACTATCTTTATAAATATATCAGTATCAACACTTGGATATGTTGCATTGACATTTTGTTAAAAAATTCTAGTTTTTGGATTTATATCACACAAAATAAAAGATTCTTAGAACCTTTCCAACCACAATTACATTATAATATTTAAATCATTCAAATATAGTAATAGAAAATGATACTAAGTGGAAATTCTATACAGGAACAAAGACAATGTGTTAACAGTTAAAAAAATAGACCAGAAAATCAAACATTAACCCTAGAAAAAATCTTGTATAGAAATAGAAAGTAATTCCATTTACTATAAATTCAATCTATGGTAATAACTTGGAATTTTTCAATTTCGCTATATGAATTCCACTGACAATTTTTTCAAGCTATACATAAAGAATCAAAGCAATTTCAATAAATAGAAAAACTCTCAGAAATTGTATGCCTTGTAAAACAAGAATTACCTTTAGATTTTGGGAAATGAAGCTGGTTGTCGATATGTTTTCTTATACACAATTGTTATTCAAGTATGCCATGTCACTTTTTTCTAAGAAACTATACACTTTTTGTTAAGAATGACAATAAGAATTCAATGAAAATCCCCATTTTCTCACCTATTTTAGGAACATCCCCAAACTGATTGTTGTGATCATTGTATTCATTTGTCCTTAGACCAATATAAGAAAATGGAAATTCAGGTCTTCAATAACAGGTGGGATGCACATATAAATTATTAGGAAATGACATAAAGTACTTATTCTGAGGTATGTGACTTCTATTATGAGAAAACATAGTAGTGCATGGAGGCAAACTGGTTCACGCATGAAAACAGAAACATAAATAAAAACAAATCCCTCAATTTTAAAACATATGGTAGATAAAATTGGATTACAAATCTAGCCAGGAAACCCTAACACTAAGAATATAATGTCATGTCCTCTAGATTTTTTAAGGAAACATACTAATATTGCTTGTGAAGCCCTTCTAGTATTAGGATGATGGACAATGCTCATGTGAAGCCCTTCCAATATTAGAACGATGCGCAATTCTCATGAAGCCCTTCCAGTATTCGGATGATGCACAATTCTCATGAAGCCCTTCCTCCCACCCGCAATCCAGCTAAGATAAAATGAAGTGAGTTTGATCACTCTTTTTATTTTATTTATATCCCAATTTGGTCAAAACTTCGACAATAAACTTAACTAAAGTCAAAATTTTGACCTTTTTGGGACATAAACAAAAAAAAAGGGAACATCACAAGCCAAAATGGCCTTTGATAAAAAATGAAGGTCGAAAATGAGGCCCAAATATATATATATATATATATATATATATATATATATATATATATATATATTTATATATATATATATATATATATATATATATATGTATGTATGTATGTATGTATGTATATGTATATGTATATGTATATGTATGTGTGTGTGTGTGTGATCTGTAAAAGAAGACTAAGAGGTCTACACCCATGTTATTGAGACTGATATTTTGAGCTTGGCCTAAACCAAGAGTGGTTACAAACACAGAACCACCTCCCTAAATGGACAAAGCACTCGAGCGACATGACCCACTAATAGGTCATTACACAAAGAGTTTATCCTTGATTCATCTTTGGTCTACAAATGAAGAAGCATATCAAAGGTTCCCTCCTTGTTCCTCTTATGCCTCTTCCCTTTCACCACATCCCAACCTTCCTCTAGCTTAGCAACCTCCTTCCATACCATTGCATTAATCAAGGAAGCCTTTGCCACTTGCAAGCCTCATGAGCATCCACCATGATCCTTTATTGTGCTACCTTGGTTGAGCTCAACACTACTGTCATGCCCAAAACTAGGGCAAAACACACAGACAAATTTTTTTTAAAAACACAAGTACATACAACTAACAATGGATGCGTTGAGGAAAGGTGATAACATGGTGAAGTTATTCCTCGAGTTGCAAGGTATATTCATAGATTGAATTAGGGTTGCACCACATACAGATGCAGAGTTGGAGCATCAACTTGCTACACGGGTTACAGGAACTCTTGGGTCAGATTGAATTAACTATGGTTTTACGTTTAACCACGTGTAGTATCATGATGGTAATTTAATTGTTAAGAACACATGTTGAATTAGGTTGACCTAGAAATTACTTGACTCTTTACCTTGATTAAATCTTATTCCATTTAAATCTAGTACCAATTCTCTTGTCTCCTTGGATTGACTTCACATTAAAATTCCAGCACATTGCTATGGTAAACCTTGAGGTGGTCCCCACCTCCACTTTGGTGAATGTGCATGTTCTTTTTAAAAAAAAGCCTTCCTTGCATAAATTTCGCAGGTTTTAGGGTAGCTTTGGGATTTCCAACACCCCACCCACTTGGACAGTGGGCTTTGGGAATAGGGGAGGGGTGATGGGATAGGCTAGTTAGTAGGTTGATAGGCTAGTTTAGTAGGGTGTTTAGGTTAGTTGTTTTGGATTAGTGATTTAATAGATTATTTTCATGTGCAGATTTTTATTTGAAATGAATCAACTTATAAAAAAATTGTAGTTTAATTTATACAATGGTTAATTACTTAAAATGACTCATTAGTATTAGTTAGTATTTAATTTAATTGTATTATGTTATTGGAATATATGTTGCTCATGTGTTCAAAAGGGTTAGAGGTTAATTTAAATTGCTATTACGGGATCAATGGACTATAGTTGCATGTGTATTTTTTTTAAGGGAAGAATTTAATTAAAATTGATTTTAGTAGGATAAGAATTAGAGTAGATTTTGATTATTAGATTTTAATTAGTAGTTAATGTCGTAAACTATGGCAAAACACACATACAAAATTTTTTTTAAAAACACAAGTACATACAACTAACAATGGATGAGTTGAGGTCATGCGATTATAAATAGAAGAATGTAATTTATCTCATAAGAAATTTTACTTTTGGGTAGTTCCTTGTGCCTTGAGAAGTTAGTTCAAAAAAATTAAATTACCAGAACCTTCTTGCACTACGATCCACCTCTAAGGAATAAAGATGCAATTAAGTATGTGTAAATCAAGAGGATATGTAAAATATCTTTTCACTTTAATATGAGAACATCATCTGAATCCTTCTATGATATAAATGAGTGGGGTAGGAAACTACCACAAGTATGTGGGATTCCTTATGCCATGGTATGGGAAATATGTTATGATAATATAAATCCTTAGGATAGACGTGCCCAATCGAAATGAATAAGAACTAAAGTTTATCATGTATAAGATGGAGAGATTTGACCTGACTTACCATGGGACATAATTGTGAGTGCAATAAATTTTATCCTAATGGATAGTCATCAAACTATTAAAGTATAAAATACTAATATTTCTTTACACTATGTATAAAATTGTAAGCAATCCTCCTCGTGATTTAATGAATTATGCTTGGGAATGTAGTGAGAAATAAGTATCAAGTAGAATAATGGAATATATGCATAGTAATGTAAATTAATTAATATAATGCCTATTGTGATGAGTGAGGTATCCTAAGAAAGTGTCTAGCTCACCTAACCTAGGGAAGGTTGTTGTGGACATCGAGTGTCAAATCACCAAATGGAGCCACTTGAGAAGTTTTACGTAATTATGATGA
>MU224310.1:434766-471750 GCA_018584345.1 Thuja plicata | reverse complement strand
TTTGCCCAAAAACGTGGATGCCCAAATTCCACCTCAAGAGGTGGAATTCATTTGAAAACCATGGAAATGTTATTTTATGTGCGAAATTTAATAACCTGTCGGGTCCGCCGAACCCCAGGGTTTTGTCCGTATGCAGTTCGATCTAGGAGGGAGGAGATCACCAAAAACTAGAGCAGAGGAATCGACGCCTTCGCTCTCCCCATGTTGAGTCGGCCATCCGCCGTGAAATCACGTATGGTCTGTAGAAAGTGTAGATTTGGCGTCTGAGGCAAAGATTGTATAGCTTCCCCAATTCGAGAAAGATGGTGCAAACCCACATTCTGGCACGTCTTTTGAAAGCCATCCCAAATCATACCCCTGCCTCTTTATAATCCCCCCACCCAATGTTACATCCTAGTGCATTCACCACCATGGAAAACCAAGTAAATTGGGTCATAGAAAACCGGACTTCCGTTCTGGTATTGATCTTCGTGATCGCCAGGCTGATTTCTGCAGTAGGTTTGACGTTAGATTTAGATGTTTGTGAGGGTTGTCTGCCTCTCACAATGCTCAATTTTGAGGGATATATCGATTTCCACAACACCCACTTCGCTGCTACTGATTTCGGGAACCACAAAAAAGCTCTCCCCGCTGTTGTCCTCCACCCTCGCTCTGTAGCAGACGTTGCAATGCTGCTGTCTAAGAATCTCTGCGCCTCTATCCGTCCGGAGCATCTTTGGAACCAAACAGGGAATGAGAATTTCATTTGGTTGAAATTCTCATTCCCAAATGGGAACCAAACGGTCCCGAAAAGTGCAAACCAGGGTTTGCACGCCCAGGTTATGCATAATCAGAATTTTATGCATAACCAGAGTTTTCCCAATTCCCCAACCAAACGGACCCTTAATGGATATTATCGTGTCACGTTCAATTCCATGAGTGCTTGGTTATTTCTTTATTGCCAGCAATTGATTAGCGCATTCTTCTTCTAATTGTCAAAACTGCATGGCTCATGCTTTTATTGCATTTTGGTGTTCATGCCTACTTATATCTGGTTCATGTCGAGAATTCGCTATTGCTTATATGTCTCTGCTACTTTTAGATACTTATTCAATTTGTTGGTTCAACTGGTATTATATTGTATGCAGTTGATAGTAGTGGTTATGTGTAAAATTGTTATTTGTCTTTCTTTCTCCTCCAATTCTTTCTGAACAGCTATGTTTAGGAAAATTAATTATAGACTTCGATATTAAAATGATGTCTATTATAATATTGGATCTTAATCATGTCGGAGGAGCTTATTATAGCAATTTTTGCACCTCCAGTCCAATTACATTTAATTAATGATTTCTATTTTGCTATGATTTGCTTGTATTTTTTTTGTCTGCTAGTGCTTGGGTTACCATAAAAAATTTTAACGAGTATCTTTTGTTTAAGTATGTAAACCTGTTTGGCGTCTCTGATTTAATTATCCTTGCTACTCTCGTTACACTACATTTTTTCATTCCTATTGTAAAATACTTTCATTTAATGTATTTTAAAAATAAATGAAAACTAAACCTTAGTGATGGTAAATTAATTTAAAATTAATAAATATTATATGATAGAATTCGAACAGTTCTCATCTCTCTATAGATTTTATTATAGACTAGAGGAAATGGTGATTTTGATAACCCTCTTAAAATTAGGGACTTCAAAACATTTACGTAATAAGGATGATAGGAATTATTTAAGTCTCTCTATTTTTCATTTCATTTGCATTGAAATATAAGCTATTTTAATTTAAAAATTATAAATAAATTGATAATACATTGCAAAACTCTAATCCTTAGATTGAACAAATTCATATAGAAAGGGTCCCCTTTCACATATATGAGTGTGTCAATCAAATTAAGCATTGCAAATCTAGACAAATCCAAAAACTAATGATAATTGGATATTCTTTTCAATTTCAATATGCAAAGGCTTTTATCTTGCAAGCATTAATTAATTTTTATATAGAAGTAAAAGATGTTGAAGTTTGCAACACAATGACCTAGGATCAAACAACAAATAAAAATACCTTCCACAAGCAAGGATAGCAAGAAAATAATTTCTATATAGTCCTTAAAAGAAAAAAGATTACAATATGCAAGATGAATTATAGTGAAAAGATCAATTGTTTTTACAGAAAGCAATAACCCTAAAAATATGCAAAAGCTAACTCAAACTATAAATTATGAACTAGAAATAGAAATGAAAACTATAAGTGTATGATATGCACAAAACGCAAACTAGAGCCCAAGGATATAGTAGAGAAGCCCAAGATTTGTCATATCAAAATGCTCTGCCAATGCTCATTGAACACTCTAAATCTTTTAGAGAGGTCTACTTGTAAGAATCAAATCATCCACATATAAGACCAATACCAAAAGATCTCTCTCATATCACCGAGTGTAAACTGTGGGATCAAAATGACAACAAATAAAACTAGAAGAGAGAAAAATAAAGTCCATCTTCTCATACCAAACCCCAGGGGCTTGCTTGAGACCATACAATGAATACCAAAGCCTGAAAACAAGGGAAGAGCCCTAAATAAAACCCTATGGTTGCTCCATATATATCTCTTCATGAAGATCTCCATGAAAAACACACTCTTTACATCCATCTGAAAAATTGACCATCTTTGTGAGGCTTTAAGATAAAGTACAAGGAAAATGGAATCCATATTGGCAATAGGGGCAAAAGTATCAAAATAATTAATACCCCCAACCTGTACGAAAACCCCTTAGCAATAAGATGAGCCTTGTAATTATATCAATAGAACCATATATAACATACTTTGTACGATACACACAATTGCATCACACCAAATTTATTCCCTTAGGAAGAGGAGCAAGATCCCAAGTGTAATTCTTAATAAAAAAAGAACACTCCTCATCCATAGCATTATCCCACTCTAGAATACCTACTGCATCAAATAAATTTTAAGGATCATCTGGAATGACATGACTCAAAAGAGAAACCCTAGAATGTTGTGCATGTGTGTGATGATCATCTCTAGGATCACCTACCCAATCTCCAGTTGTATAAACTATACAACGATCCCACTTATGAATTAGAAGAGGAGATGGTGAAGGTTGATCTGGAAAAAAATTCTCATCCTCTAAAGGAAATGAATCCTCAAGTGGTGAAGGAGCAGTTGGGAGTGGTGTAGAAGAAGCAGTCGGGATTCGTGTAGAAGAATGTGAGCAATAAACCTCAAGAGGAAAATTCTCATCAAATAAAACATCCCTACATATAAAAACACCTCTTTGGTAGATAAATAAAACAACCTATATGCCTTAGATTCCTCACAATAGATAACAAAAATGAGTGGCCAACTCTTCTTCTCCATGGCCTTTCATTGTCCATCTAGAATGAAATCCCAAGATTGACTCCCAAAAACTCTCAACAATGAAGATACATAAGGCTTGACATAGGACCAAGCCTCCTTAGGAACTTAATTTTTCATAATTATTTATGAGGTATCTAATTCTTAATGTAATTAGCACAATTAATAGCCTCAACCCAATATGTAGCATCCATATCATGAGAGTGAATCATGCTATTAACCATTTCTCAAAGTGTCTTATGCTTCCTCTCGACAATACCATTTTGTTGAGGGGTATAGGGAGTTGTAAGATGATGAAGAATTCCATGCTCAACACAAAAGTCCCAAAAATCCTAACAAAGATACTCCTCCCATTATTTATTTGTATCCTCTTGAGAGAAAGACTAGTCTTCGTCTTATAAGATAGGCAAAGGTCAGCTCTTTTTACATCGGCCTTGCCTTTAGCTTCTATGTGGATACGTGATTTGGGTGCTTCTCATCACATGATACATTCTCAGGAGCTCATTGTCACTCCTCCTTGTGGAACATCACAAATTGTAGTGGGGGATTGTACTCAGCTTTCAATTGTAGGTCTTATTGAGCTTAAGGGTGGATGTCTTTAGCACGTTTCTACTATTCCTGACATCTCCACTAAGATTCTATTAATGTATCATATTTTTCATTCTAGCACAGGTAAGACAATTAAATTTACACCTTATTATATGATTATTTGAGAGCTCCATGATCCCATTTTATTATGTACAATAATAAAAAGAGAAAGGACAAATACATGCAAGGGAGATTGAAATTTCCTCCTTTTCCTAATGCACAATTAGAAGGAAGATTTAATATTAGGCTTGAGTAGGACTTAACCAGTAAGTAGGTCAATGATCCTTTTCAATAGTGTATTAGAATAAGTTGGTTTTGAGGGAATATAATTGGATGATGCCAGATAGAAGATAAAATAAGCCAATGAAGAAATTTTTGGATTACCCAGACTGGTAGAAAATAGACAACTTTTAAGTACCTAAAAAAGAAACTAGACAACAATACTAACATGCAGTTTTAGTTTGAAGCACAATTATAGGGAAAATATTTCCAAGGGCATCCTATTCTCAAGAAGAGGTTGTATGAGCCATCCTTTTCATAGTACTTTAAGTTTATCTTTGTTGTAGTCCTTCTATGAGATCTTATACTTTTCTAGATTAAGTCCCAATAGCTTTTCCATCCATTCCTACACATAGAGAAATGACAAAATGTTGGATTTAAAATGGGTTTCCTTGGTCAAACCCTAGTTGAGTAATCAACCTTGAAATATAAATGAAATTTCATAAATGCAAAGCATGTAAATGTAAAGGTAAATATTAGATCTACCTTGTATATGTGTATACCTTCATAAATTGATATTGAGATCATGATGTCTATGAAGATGCTTGCTTAAATGTAGTTGTATGTTGCCTTAGAATCTTTGAAGGAATTTACTAATGTTGACTAGGTTGGATTTGTAGATGATAAAAGTATAGGTAATAGAACATTCTTCTTGGGAGCTAGATTGGTCTCTTGGACTAGTAAAAAATAGGATTTAGTTTTACTATCTCATTCAGAAGTGCAATACATTGTTGTAGCATCATGTTGTAATTGGATAATATGGATTAAATCAACTCTAAAAGATATAAAAATTACCTATGATGAAGCTATTTCAATAATGTGTGATGACACAAGTGTCATCAATATTTCAAATAGTTCAATGATGAATTCAAAGACAAAAGATATCTTTGTTTGGTATCACTACTTAAGAGAGCAAGTTACTGAGAATGAAGTTTGGTTAAAATGTGTACCTACTAATGAACAAATTGAATATAGAATTAGTAAAGCATTGGAAAATGATATGTATTTGTGTATCTATGGGAAAAGTTGGGGGTTATTTCCTCTCCTTTTTTAAATTAGATGCTCAAGATAGGTGCAAATTTTTCTTGGAGGATAATTATTATCTATCCTATGTATCTATGAATGATGTGGTTTCTACTCTTAGGAGGAACTAGTGAAGATATTAAAGGCTATAATGTGTCTAGAAGAGTGTGAAGTACAAAAGATAATTTCATATTAGAGATATCCCTAAAAGGGGGAGTGCTTTTAATTATAAGATCATTTAGATTTTGTGTCCTTTGTCCTTAATATCAAAGGGGGGGAGAAGTATAGATAATGAAGAGTAGTGTGAGTTATTTTGTTGTTGGTTTTTCCATCAATTAAAAAGAGGGACATTGTCAACAATGTATGTTTAGTTTTTTTATCGATGTCAACATGTTTTGTGCATTGATGTCAACTTGATCTAGTGAGGTATGAGAAATGTACAGTATGTGAAGTCTAATATGGAAGATAGAACATCTGAAGTTTGATATGTAGGAAAACATATTTGAAGTGTTGTATTATTTATTTATAGGATTCAATTGATATCTGTAGATAATACAAAATTAGTTTGTGGTGTATCTAGAAGATGGAAGTATGAGAAGTTGGAATATGTGGGAAAGAGTATTTGATGCCCTTATGGGATAATTCCCTATATTCCTCTACATAATAGGCTAATGGTTTATGGTTATGATTATGTAATGTATGATTTTTTAATGGTGCATCATCATATTTTAAAGTCCACAATAGCTTAGAAGAATAGTAGGACCAAGAATAGTAAAATTTAAATAAAAATTAAATTTTCCTAGGTTTGATCTAGGCTAATGATGCATGTGCATAAGCATTAGTCAAAGTAAATTTTAAAACTAATTGGAATGGGTGTGATAATTAACAAATTAAATATTTCATCCTTCAAATTCTAATGGGGAACCTCCTTCCTCAACCACATAAGTTTTTTTACCCATCAATTCAGAGTAGCCATTGGTTTTATAATCTTGTGGTGGAATGTCACCTTTAATCTCGTTATTCTATATCTCTCCCTATTTAAGATGACAAGATCCTTGTAGGGGAGCGCCCCCTCACTCCCTTGTTTTCAAAATTTATAAAATAATGTCCAAAACTATTGTAAGAAGAAGGAATAAATACCTTTCTAATTGTACAATAAAGAAAAGGGCGAGCAAGCAATGTAAGGGCCCAATTGTCCTCATTTTCTTAATGCACAATTAGAAGGAAGATGACACAAGGATCAAGTAGGACTTGAGCACTAAGCAGGTCAATGATGCTTCACAGTAATGTATTAGAATGAGTTGAATTTAGAGGAATATGATTGTATGAAGCAAGATAGAATATGAAATGGGCCAAAGTGTCAAGTTTTTAATTACAAAGACAAACAGAAAATTGTCAATAACTAGTAAGTACCAAAAACAAAAACCAAATATCAATAGTAACATGTGGGTTTAGTTTGAAGTCAATTTGCAGGGAGGAGATTTCCTATGGATTCATGTTCTTGGGAGGAGGTCACCTGAGCCATCATATTCCTAGTACTTTTTGACAATCAAAATTCTTGACTGTCTATCAGATCGTGTACTTTCTGCATTTGCAATGCTAGGTCCATCACATGTTTCTTACATATATAGAAAAAAAACATGTCAAAAGGGTTGTGTATAGGGGTCTGCCTTGATCAAACCCCAGCTTTAAATCAACCTTGAAAGGAAATAAAGAAAATAAAAGCATGTTGTCATATAGCAGAGGCTAGATCTAAAAAATGAAGTATATATCATACCTTGGAAATACAAATGATTGTTTAAATGTGATCAAGTATGTTTATGTGATAGATTTGACTTTGAACGAAAACCCAAAACTAAATCGTGAAAGAAAAAACCTTGTGTAATGGATGTTTTAGTTTTCCACAATGCTTGATTTAGAAAAAGAAAGACTTAAAGACTTGAACGAATGTGAATGGATTCTTGCACTATGATCTTATTTCTTGATGGTAGACTCCTTTTCTTGGCCTTAAATTAGGGAAAAGTTCCGTATCCATAGAGAATATTATCTTGAAAATACCTTAGAATACTTGAAATTTTTCTTGAGAATACTTAGATATGAAATTGTAAGAGAGCTCTTGAAATCTTGATCTTGGCTACTAAAATGAGGAGAGATAGGTTTATTTTATACCTCTAATAACATATTAGAAGTCAAAATTTAAAGGAGGTCAATATAGAGGGAAACAATATCACAAAACACACAAGACAGGCCCCCAGGTTTGATTTTGGGAAAAACATTACGGAAGAGGCGTCCTCTTCCCATCAATCAGGGACAAAATTAGGACCATAAATCCCACATAGAAAAGGGATGTCAGATAATGAGGTACAACTAATTTTAGGTTCGAGAAGGAAAAAAAGACCACATATGGTAAAATAGGGTGCATGTTGGGAAGTAAATGATTGAAGGAGAGAAATAATAAAGGAGCACACATAGAAATGAGATCTCACATCAATTTTTGATGAAATTAAATTAATACAAGACTCATATTTGAATTTATGTTCTCATTAAGTACAACATGAAGTCCCATTATGCATGTGTAAATGGAAACAGACTAAGATGGGTTCTAAACAATCATAAAATTGTACATACCCATAAGGTGCTTACAATTCACAATGGTACGGTTAGCCCCCACTTTAGTGGTAGTATGAGATTGCATCATGCTTATGGTAAAGGAAGTGAGAGAGAAGAGAAAGAGACATAAATAATCATGACCTGCAAAGGGATGAGAGGTTGCCAAGTTGAAGGACGTAAGCCCCCAAAAAAAAGATCTCAACTCAAACAACTATGTACAAGGGAATAGAACCAATAAGAAAAAGATAAAAGATAAAACTCACAAACTAAAAGGGGTTTGTACTAAAAAAATCCAAATCAACTAGTTGAAGAGAGCTCAATCGAGAAAAAATCCTAACCACTAGCATCACATTTTGAAATCGATTGCAAGAGCACAAATGGTCACATGGAAAGGGAAAGAGCATACACCAAGGAAAAGGAAACACTCCATGATCTGACCCACTAGAAAATTTATGAGCATGGAAGGAAAGAGATACCATGAATCCAATAGTCTAGAGGGTTATGTTATGCTAGGTGATCCATGAGAGAGAAGAGAAGGAAAGAGTATAAAGGATAGCAAGCTATATTATGCTAGTTCCACTAGTCCCAAGAGAGATCAAAGGAGAAATTGATGGTCTAACAAGCTTTGTTATGCTAGTCAATTCTACCTTGAAAAATATATGCATGGGGAGGCTTATCCTAAGGAAAGCATTATCTCCTTAGGGAATTTGTAAAAAGGGGACCGGTCCAACGAAAAAGAATTGTCTCCGCAAGGATCCAAAAAAATAAGTCAATCCTAACGAAAGAATAGTCTCCATAGGGATCAATGAAAGAAATCATTCTAGAGATCTTTAAAAATGATCAGTCCTAAGGAAATAATAGTCTCCTTAGGGATCAATAAAAGTGACCAGTCTAAGGATCTATAAAATGACTAGTCCTAAGAAAAGCATAGTTACTTAGGGATCAATGAAAGTGATTACTCTTAGGATCTATAAAAATTATCATACCTAAGGAGACCATAGTCTCGTTAGGGATCAATAAAATTGACCAGTCTAAGAATCTATAAAAATGATCAATCCTAAGGAAAGCATAGTCTACTTAGGGATCAATGAAAGCAATCAGTCTAACGATCTATAATAATTTTTAATCCTAAGGAAATCATAGTATCCTTAGGGATAAAAAAGGTGCATAATGTACAAGGAGTCCAAATATATGCCCCCCTCCTTTTGATGGAGAAATAGAACTATGGTGGCATCATAAGGAAAAGAGAACAAGGATACCTACTTCTAACACCAGGAAGATATCCTTTAAACAATAATGCATATCATAACCATAGAAAAGAAGGAAGACTCTTGTTAGCCAATGAATAGATAATTGTAAAATAATATCCACAAGCGGGAAGAGACCCTTGAAAGAAAGAGATATTGGTTACAAGATATCTACCTTTAAGAGTTCTTGAACAAAGATAACAACTTCAAGACAAAGAGGGGGAAGAGAACAAGAATGCACCATTTTAGCCCCTTGTTGCTAGGTGGAAATGAGATTATTGATGAAGGATGACACACTTTAAACCCCAGGGTGAAGGTATTTATTTAGGATGAGCACACTTTTACAAATGAGGAAGAGGTTGTGATCGAGGATACACACCTCCTACACAAGAGAGAATCCTGAATTAAAAATAATAATTCCATATAAGAAAAGAATGTCACATGATAAAAAAAATACCTTGTACCGCCAAGGAAAGTAGACCCTTAAAGAAAGAAAAAGACAAAGAAAAACATCTTTCCCCCCAATTATAGAGACAATAGAAAAGAAAACATATTATGCATACTAATGTAACGATCAATTACAATAGATAAACATTTCCAAGAAAGGAAGAGATTGTAAACAAATATATCAATCTATAGAAAAGAGAAAACTCTTAGAATGCAACAAGACCATCCAAGGATTAGCAAAAAAAAGAGTGTTTGAGTAGGAGTGGAGGTTTTTCAAAGTTTGGGGTTTCAGAGGATGGAGACTAGGATGAGGAGGATGATCCACGTGGATCTAACAAATTTTGGGGGTGTTTCCATAGTTGCATGTATCTATTTGTGATTGTAATATTGGGGATGTTGGTTTTGGGTCCCTTTGTTTCTTTTATTTTGGACTTTGGCCATGCATTTTTGGCTTTTTCTCCTATGGTTTTTTAGGGGCATTCATAGATTACATCAGTTTTGGCATATAGTGGTATTGAGTTTTTTGCACATCATGGAGTTTTCCCCTTGTGCACAGACTTTGTTTTGGATTGTGGGGACTTGGTGAATAACTCTTTTGGGTCTATTCTTCTTTGGAAACTACAGGTTTGGCGACCTTGCTCATGTTTTTTGAGTTTGGTGTTGCCTTTGGCATTATTTATGTCTGTGTTCTAGGCATTCTTTTTGAGACATTTCCCAGTGGTTTTATTTACTCAAAGAAGGAATTATGTTTTCTATGTGCCTTATTTGTTGGTACAATGAGGGTGATTGGCGTGCTCTTCCTTTCTTTGGTTTGGTTTACTTCTACCCAATCTATTTTTTTGGGTCCTTTGAGTATGACCCTGATGAAGCTACTTGTGTGCACTAAGGAGTCTCTAATTCCTCTACTGGTTAAGTCCTCTTTCATGTGTCATTTGGTTGTAGTGCTTGGGATAGGAGTTTCCATTGAAACTCTAAGGTCAACTCTTCTGGTGTCATCTAGGGTGCTCTTGCTTTTCTACTATATGTGGATTGTTGTTGGGACGCTTATGAATAGAGGAGATTTCAACTTCTTGCACTTGTCATTTGGATTCTTTGTTATATTTTTGTTGGTTACATTTTTCCTTCCTAGATGTTGGTAGTAGGTGTCTCCTTTGTGGGATATTGGTGGAATCTCTATTGTGCTTCAATTTTGGGTGTTTTCTTGGTCTTTTGTTATGATTGTGTTGGGTGAAGATGGTGCTCCTTATTTAGAGAGTACTTTTATGTGGGGATCTACTTTATTGTGGGAAGAAAGATTGGTTGACTCTTCAATTTCATGGAGAGTGGGTGGGATGTATGATTTACTAAGCCTTGTTGCTTCATATGAAGTTAAGGATCCTCAATTTGAAGAAGGTATTATGGGTGTCCAAAGAGCGTTTGATGCTCTCGTTATTTATGGTCTGGATTAGGTGTTATGGAAGCTTGCTGATGGGACCTTTCTTCCATGTGTTGATGATGGTGCTGAAATTTTTTATTGTGGATTAGCACTTATGGGTGCTTTCACTACCTTTCATTAGCGGTTGAGATCATTTTATCTAGTGAAAAGGATTGCTTCTTTTTGGTGACTATATGTGTATATATATGAGGTTACATTTCCCACCACCATCTGCATGGACAATTTTGTGATCCCCAAAGCTTTTCCTAAGGACAGGGATGAGAAAATAGGGAGAGGGTTTATGGGTATTCAAAGGGCAATGAATGCCCCTTTTATGACCCTTGGTGTTATGGAGGTATTGTGGTAGATGACATATGGAGTTGCACTCCCATTTATTGATGATTGTGTCTTGGAAATTTTTATGTTGCTCATATGATAATGGAAGGTATGACGGGTCATTTTTTGGTTGATGGTAAGGTGCTTCACCAACTTTTGGTGTGTCTTGGGAAATGTTGGAGTTCCTTTAATGATAACTATTGGATTGAAGATGGTGCCTATCACAACTTCTATTGAGGAGTCATTTTCCTTGTTTAGCTGGTTGATGGTTGTTGTTATTACTTTCAAGTCTCTTTTTGTTTTCTTGTTACAACTATCCTTTTTAGTTGGTATGGATAATGGCCTCGTATTTGCTAGTTTCTAGTAAATTGCTAGCAGTTTTCAAGGGCTCCTCCTGGCCATTTTTTGTTTTTGGTTAAGATCTATAGAAGACTTTAAATCTATACTTGTCATTACTAAGGAGGTTTGTGTGGATATTAAAATTTATTTGTACATTATGTATTTTCCTTCCTCTTTCATGGTTCCTATGGAGGTGGAGATGTGTTGTGTGATTGAGGATGTTTGGTAAATTATGAGGTTTCTTGGTCTCTATTGTTGTTTGGTTTTGGGTTGGATTTGTGATGGGACCTATAGTGTGGTCTCTTCCTTCATTCTATTATAGAGGTTGGTTCCTTTTTATAGAGGTCAAAATGATCTTTGCAACGTGGGGTTGTGAAATCTCTATGGGGAATTCACCTTGAAAATTTAACTCACCCCATGGGTTGCTGACTATATCCTATTACTTTTCTTTGGTTTGTCTTTGATGGCCCATTTCTAATAAGAGGCCAGCTATGGCCCCTAGTCCTCTAAGAAAATATTTTAAGAAGAAATTTTAATTTGTTGTTGAGATGTCATCTTTGGCTCTCTCTCATTTTACCATCACCTTTGTTAATGTGTTGTTGATCTTTGCACACCCTCAGGCTGTGGCTTTGTAAGGACCAAACCCCTTGTTTATTTTCTCATATTTATCAAAAGAAAGACCATCCATGGAATGACACCACATTAGAATTCATACAAATAACAAAGAGATAATGGATCTTTTGAAAATGAAGGACACCATAGTGTTCCTAACTTAAAAATCATTTATAATAGACATGCTCTTGAAGCATGAAAAATATTGTTAACAAAGATGTAAATTCCTTAAGTGAAAAAAAGGATTTCATGCTTGAAAGAATGTACAATTATAAAAAGACGCAAATCCAAAAAGGAAAAATGGGTCCAATGAAAGGAGAAGGAATTGAAAAAATGAAGGTAAAGGATTTCAAATTATACATAAATAGTGGAAAAATAAATTACCAGGGATATACACTTCCAAGCAAGGAAGAGGTTGTAAACAAGGATATCAATCCCTTAAATAGAAAGATCCTCAACAAACAAGTCCATGCATGGAAGGAAGTCATAGTATAAAAAGTTTAACCAACAAAGACATAAGGGATCCTTTAAAAGGAGGATGAATAAGATAGAGATACATTTCCCCCCAAATAGAAGAACAAAGGAAAGAACCTATTATGTTGTTCACAATAAACATCATGCAAAATTAAGAGACCCAAATGTAGTAAAGCTACTAATATTACATGATGGAGAAAAAACATAATGGGAAAGAGGAATGCTAAGGTATGTTTTCGATATCAAGAAAAAATATAAGATCTATTGTTAAGAAAATAAGAGATTTATCTACTAAATGTTGAATAAATTGTCTAAATTCAATACAATCAATAAGAGGATGTTTATTTCTATGATGAAAAAGACAATGAAAATTACCATAATGAGATCTTTGATTCTTTGGAAAATGTCTAAAAGGAAAATGGGTCTTAGTATCATATTTTATTTAAGTCTCCAAAATATTCTCTTAGCCAAATCCAGACAGCCATCGAAAGGAAATGCAACAATAGAATGTGTTGGTAAACGAAGATTTAGAGGATTTTTTTTAATTCTGAAGAAGGGTCAATAGAACTAGACATAAGAAAAATAAGACAAGATGTTGGCTAGAGGTATAAATCCTAGACCAAATCTAGTGACTTTTGTAAGAGGATCTATAGGGACCTTTATAGGTCTTGTTCATTAATACCAAGACCTTGTCCACTATAACATTGTTGAGAAGCAATGTCATAACCCAAATTGTAATTAGCTTTTAATGTAGAGGGAGAAGGAAATTCATCTTGAGGTTTGTGAAAGTGTGTATTGTAAGGAGAAATAGGAATGGAAATGTTATCTTTAGAGAGATGATGATTCTTAACACTATTCTCATCTTCTTTAGGTTGGGAAGGAGAAGAAGGTTAATCAAGATCTTCATGTCTACTTGATGTTATTTTTCGAGATAAATCATCAAGGAAATGTTTAACACCAAGATTATGAAAATTATTTTGATAAAATGAGGAATGTTTTAGATCATATAAAGTACATAAATTATCTTCATGAAGTCCATCCATTAAGGTGAGTTTAGGATGAGAGGATCTAGGTCTAAAAAATATAGGAATATTAGGAGTATGGTCTCTATCTTCATGATTAATAGGTCACGCCATAGGAGAAGGATTAAGGTAATTTATGCCAATGTAATATTTAGGTTCATCAACAAAGATTCTTATGTAATCAACACATTCCATGAATCTTGCTAAAAATATTATGAGAAAATGATACAAAATAAACATCATGAAATGTAAGAATTATTATCCACTCCATGTGATTGATAAGAAGAGATAAGGATAAATGCATAACAACATGAGATATCACACACTAATCTAACTTAGTAAATTCTATGATGAAAATGAAATCCACCCAAATCGGATCTAAGAATGCAATTAATGATATCTAGACACCAAATCAAAATGGAAATATTATAAGTTGGGTTCACCAAAATGTACAATAAAGAAAAGGAGGAGAAAATAATATAAGGAGGATTGTCCTCATTTTATTAATGCATAATAAGAAGTAAAATGACACACTAGGCTCAAGTAGGACTTAAGCACTAAGTGGGTCAATGATCCTTCATAATAATGCATTTGAATGAATTGAATTTAGAGGAATATGATTAGATAATGAAAGATAGAAGATGAAATGAACCAAAGTGAAAAGTTCCAGATCACATCTAGACAAAAAACAAAAAAACAAATAGTAACTTATACTGAGTACCAAAAATAGTAACCAGACAACAATACTAACCTCTACTTTTAGTTTGAATCCAATCTGTAGGGAAGTAGGGTGTCACATTCCTAGAAAGAGGTTTCCTGAGACATCCTATTCTCAGTACTTTTTGACAATCCAAATTCTAAATTGTTCATGAGATCTTATACTGTCTAGATCTATAATACTAGGTTCATCACATGTTCGTGCACATAGGAAAAACAAGAAAAAGGGATTGTGTAGAGGGGTTTTCCTTAGTCAAACCCTAGTTTGGAATCAACCTTGAAATGAAATAAAATAAATGAATGTATGTTTTCATAAAATAGAGGCTAGATATAAAAGAATGAAGTATATATCATACCTTGGTAATGAAAATACTTCTTTGAATGTGATCAAGTATTTTGATGCAATAACTTTGACTTCACACAAAAACCCAAAATGAAATCATGAAAGATAAAACCTTGTGTAATGGATGTTGTAGTTTGCCACAATGCTTGATTGAGACAAAAAAAGACTTGAAGACTTGAATGAATGTGAATGGATGTCTGCACTATGATATTCTTCCTTGATAGTAGACTCCTTTTCTTGGCCTTAAACGAAGGAAATAAGCTTGATCCATGGAGAAGATTGCTTTGAAAACACTTTAGAATACTTGAAATCTTGCTTCAAAATGCTTAGCTATAAAATTGTAGGAGAGCTCTTAAAAAATTTATCTTGGTTACCAAAATGAGGAGAGATAGGTTTCTTTTATACCTCTCACAATATTTCAAAATTCAAAATTTGAAGGAGGCCAATGTAGAGGGAAAAAATCCCGTGAAACCCACAAGACGGGCCACCAGGTCCAATTTAGGAAAAACATCGAGGAAGAGGATGACTTAGGCATCTTCTTCCCATAAATTAGGCATGAAATTAAGATCATAGATCCCATATAGCAAGGGGATTATGATTTATGAGATACATTTGATTTCAGAGTTGGGAATAAGAACAAAGCCCATAGATGGTAACATAGGGCCCTTGTTTGGAAATAAATGATTGAAGGAGACAAATAATAATGGACCACAACTATAAATATCGGATTCCATTATTTTTTGATGAAATTGGATTAACACATGACTCATATTTGAATTTAGGCATTCATTAAATACCACATGAAGTCTCGTTATGCATGTTAAAATGGAAACACACTAAGATGGGTGCTAAACAAATCATGAAATTATACATATGCATAAGGTTCTTAAAATTTACAATGGTACACTAACTCACTCTTCCAAATTCATGCTTGTGTGTTGAAAAATGTTTCAACCCACTCTAGTACTGGTAGTGTCTAAGTGGGATGTTGAGGGTCCCAACACTTTCTTAAGTTTTTTGTTCTTTCTAGTAACATAGCTACATTTGTACCTCTTTTGATTTTGTTGTTTCTTTGCTATTTCTATCCAACTTGAGTATGTTTTACATTGCTTTTGTGTAGTCTTTGTAAATGAATGAGACCCTTACTGTTTGTTTATCTAATAAAACTTAAAATGTTGGTAAGAAATTAAATAGGAAGAAGATATACATTTAAATATTATGCAAAACTTAATTGTAACAATTGAAATCCTTTTAGTTAGGTATTGAAAAATGGTCTAGTTACACTTTATGAGAGTGCATCTCTATTGCCCTCTCCCTAGTTTGTAAATATTGTACTATCCTTTTATCAATAAATTTGAATATAGAATATTTATAAAAGAATGGTCCTCCCGTAGGTTCATGTTGCAGTGTATTAGTTAAGTTATGGCATTTTATATATTGCCACTAAGGTCTTGCTGGGCTGCTAAGATCACAGACCTATTCCTTTGTTGATATTGTGCACTCGTGGGTTGTGAACCATATTTGTGTTCATGCCAATGATTTCATAGGGGTTCATGTCTATGTTAGACCCTTGTTGGGTTGGTTCCCTGTCAGTATTGGCTACCAAGCTCACAGGCCTCAATTATTATTGCGTTCAAAAGCATTCAGCAATAAAAAAATGGTCCTCCCTATTCCTACTTTTCCATGAACCTAGAACATTCATACACTCTATGGTAGGTTGAATTCATGCCTATAGATTGATTTTGTGTATGTGAGCAACCTTACAAATTTTATCTTGCTAGTTGTGCACTGGACTATTTCTTGATTCACCTCATTTATTATTGCTAGACTCTTGGTATTAAATGATACCTTTAGAAGGCTATAGAATCAATAAGGTACATATTCTCTTAGGTTAATCCTCTCTTAACATTGGTTTTAGGAATATGCAAAAAGATTGACAAGAG
This sequence comes from Thuja plicata, assembly GCA_018584345.1. Lineage (NCBI taxonomy): Eukaryota > Viridiplantae > Streptophyta > Pinopsida > Cupressales > Cupressaceae > Thuja > Thuja plicata. Next base: position 455,004 of record MU224310.1, on the reverse strand, counting down.
GCAAACAATTGTATATATGTCATGAGTGATGTTGAAGTAAATGTAATTCTTTTTAGTGTACCAAAGCAACATGTTCATAAAATGATATCTGCATGCCAATGATTTTCGAATAATGATTGTGGATATGAATGAATAATTAATGAATACAATTTAAAGTATTTTTAAGTAAATGAAACAAATGTTTAGTTGACTCTAGAAGGAAAATGAATAAGAAAGAGTCGAACAAACTTTAATTTGAATTTCAGAATATTAGGAGCCAAATCAACTTGCTATTTGGTCTGCTTTATTATGATTAAATACTCATTTAACTAGTGCCTGAGCAATTCATTCTCCATATTCTGATGCCGGCGTCTTATGTTCTGTATAATCAGTTTCGTCGACACCGATGGCTTCTCGCAGGCAAACTCATAGAGATGAGACCACCTATCTCCAGCAGCGAGTTCAACGTTATTTGGAGCAAAATTCATCTCCAGCTATTTGCATTTTTCAAAATTCGAAGGGGTGTGTTCTCAAGGTCGTGGGTTTTGGGCTTTATCATCATTGTGATTCTTTGACAGAAATGGGGGATTTGAAGCAGAAAGCATTAAACAAGACATTGAGAGACATAGGTGATATGAAAGAGCAAAGTTTAGTCCAACAGTTTGACGATTCAATAACACAGATTAAAGATTGCTACTTAAAAAGCGAAGAATATTTTAGGGACATTTCTAATTTAGAGTTGGCTAAAATGTTCGCTATGGACGCATGCTTTATTCTAGAGTTCTTTACTCCTTGCAGGTTAAGAGATGATGATGGCATGTTGGGGAAAACTATCACAGATGACATACTCCTGTTAGAAAACCAGATCCCTCTATTTCTTTTGTTAAAGGTAATGAAATTGAAGTATAGAAGACCTGGAGAAGCAGTATTTAAGTTTGCTGAGATGCTTACAAATTACCTACCGTTTCAAACTCTACTTCCGTTTGCAATACCTCGAGAAGAAATTATACCTTGCTTAAGGAAATTACTTATGGCTGAAGATGAAGAAAGTAAATGTCATCATCTTTTGCATTTGTTAAGCAGCAGCATTCAAGAGCTTTTATCACGAGAAAAACAGCCATCCTTCATAGCTGGGATGACGCCTCCACTGTTGTATGATGCAAAGGATGGAGAGTCGCCACGACCATTGCATTATTATTTAGAGAGGTTGCAGGATTATAATATAGAATTCAAAGCAGACAATCAAGTTATGTTTCAGCCTAAATGGATACTATCAAGCATTCTTCACCTTCCACAAATCTGTTTAGATAAGGCTACAGAACCCGTCCTCGGTAATTTAATGGAATTTGCAGTTAAAAGACGCGATCACAAATTAATTTGTGATTTGATGTATTTACTGAGGTGCATAGTGAAGGAGAGCAACGAACATATTTTCAGGGAACAGGGAATCATTTTGGGTGAATCAGCGTTTCAAATGACATTTTCTCAAAGGATTTGCACAATTTCTGAGCATTTCACTGACCGTCCTGGGCGCTACGGGGAGCTGATTATTGAGCTTTATAGACACTGTAAATTCGCCCCGAACCGCTGGATTTCCATGTTTTGTAAGAACTTCCCATGGTGGATTGGTGTGGGGTCTATTGTGACTTTGGTTTTCACGATCGTTATAGAACTTCTCCAGTACTTCAAAAAAGAATAAACTTCTGCGCTGCGCTCCAATATTAACATTTCAATGGCATCCCTGCATTTTTATTTGAGGCGTTTTTTAACAGTGGAATAAACATACTTCCGTATGAATACCCAAAAGAAACAATCTCTCTCTATCTACGAGAGGACCAATACTAGTATTGTCATTTTTTTCTAAATGTATGTTATAGACAATGAGTTGTTAGGAATTGTCTCTGCTTTTGTAAATATTGCTGATTGGAAATTATATTTCTTGTTTTATTTTATTTTTATTAGATTTATTACGTTTTTCGTTTTAATTTTTAATCTTGAGGAATTTTATTAATATGATTTTTTTTAATAATAATTCAAAGGCTTTTAAATATAAATAATAAGTTTTATTATAATTTGCATGATAAAAATTCTGAAAATAATAAAAAATCTAAAATAATAAGAATTTTAATTGTAAATGTAAATTTAATGGATATATATGTGTGTGTATTGAAGTTTTTTAGATAAAAATTTTATTTACAATTAAATTTTTAATTATTTTAAATTTATAATTATATCTTCAATTTTATTGTACAAATTAGATTAGAATAAAATTTGTTATATATATTCAGCATTTTAAAATTGAGTAATTTTTTAAATTATTTTAGTTTTAAATATAAATTATGGATATAGATTAAAATTAAATTGATAAGATTTTTTATTTATTATTTACAATTATGGAAATGGATTACTTATTTGTAAACCTAATCAAACCAAACTACAAGTCCTAGATCTACAAAATAAACCAACATCATGTCATTGGAGCACTTCTTCATGAATGCATAACAATAAAATAAAACAAATATATACTGAAATACACTTAAGAAACATGAGACTCTATTGTTCTCCTATCCTTTAAGATCTTGTATGAAATGGTGTTTTCTCTTAAATTTTTAAGCACACACACAAGTATGCATTAATAGAATGGAGTGTGGTTGATTGAGTTAAGATAATAGTAATACCAAGATGATAGTGGAAGCAAGAGTTCTTTGAAGCTCACAAGTAGGAAAATATGCAATAAATCCCATACTTGCAAAGGATCATTAGGTACTAACATTAGAGTATTAGGATTCAAATGAGAGATCAAAAATGTTGGTTCATAGACTTCCTTATGAAAATCAAGGGTTGAGATTAAGAGGTGGAACAATGAATTACTAAGATTAGAGGGTAGGTTAGGATTATGTAAGAAATAATGACAATAAAGGAGAATAAGAGGTTAATGGAAATGGAGGGATGATATTATGTTGTAGGTAGAAGATATTAACTTTTGGTAATACATCACAAGATGCATTGAATGTAGACATGTTTGAAGATGTGAAAGTCAAATGAAGAGACAAGCGATATTTCTCGAATGCCAATGAATTTAGAATTGATCCATGTGAGTGGAAAGTGATTGATTAAAATTAGAAAATATGGATCATGAGTTAAGTAAATAAATCAAAGTATTTATTTTAATGAATAGTAGAAAGGTAAAAGTGGGAAATAAATATTTAGTTAATAATATGATAGAAAAAGTTAATGAATTAGATAAATAAATCAAAATACTTATTTAAAATAGAGGAAGAGGTTGAGGGGAGAATGAGGATTGGGAATCACATAGGAGCTTCAATGAGAGGTTTTCAAAAATTCTCTTTCTCTCACTTCCTGCCTAGTGGAAATCCCCGTTATTTATCAAACAAGGTTGTTGTTAGAGAAACAATTTGAGAATACCAATATAGGAAAACCCAGGTCACAAATTTTTGTAACAATATTCCTTTTCTTAAAGTTTCCTTCTTTCCAAATCATTTCAACCACAAGAAAAAAATTCCATCACTTAGGACCCTAGTCACACCTAGAATGACAACCACAATCTGTTCAAGGATGACAACTATTTTAGAAAAAGTAGATAGTTTTATTTCTTCAATGGCCGTATAGGGGATTAAAAAATTGTGGTTCTAATCATAAATAGTTGAAACACTATCATTGTAAGCACTAACAACAAAGAACCTTCATCAAGAGATGAGTTCAAAAAACCTAAGAATAGCCTATTATTTTAGAATCAGCACTTCCACCTACAAATATTGGTAAGCTTGACTCTAAAAGAATCATTAGAGTAACTTTTTAGAGGATGCTTTATCAAAACAACCTCAAGATCTTTAGTAGAAGGATTTATTTGGAAATTTTGAAAATTTTCAACCCCTCTTTAGATCTCTCTAATTAGATTCACGATTATTAGAAGGGAGTAGCCAATTTTGTTTTAATATTAATCAGGGGAAAGGGTTCTTTGTTACTGTCTTTTCCAATAGCCAAGATAGAGATGCTACCCACCATGTTAAATCTTGGTTTTATAATGGAGTAGTTTTATACACCCAAACTTTGATGCATTCATAGTCACTATCAACTATGTCCCTTTTAAGGCTCAACTTCCTTCCATGCCTTTCGAATATAGGGAAATTTGACATTGGTGCAAAGCCTAGTGAACTAGATGGGCATATTCTTAGATCACGACCTCAATTTTTTTAGAACCCAAAACACCTTTTTCATTTTTGTTTCCTCCTTGAGATATCTAAGGTATTTCCAAATTTGATCTCTATTTAGTTAGAAAATGGCATTTGTGATAAAAAAAAATATTGCTCAAAGATCCTCAATCTACATACCTTCATTGTAATTCATAAGAGCATGCTTCTTTATCATGTGAAGCCCTTAATTAAGGTCATTTAAAAACTTATTATTATAGACTTTTAGAGAGTTTTTATAAGTCATCAGATTGGGATTCCTAGAGATTGGTCATTTTTTGGCTTGTTAGATTTTGTCTCTTGTTTGTTTGGATCTTTATTTGTCTCCAAATCAAGTGCTTCTCCTTTCTTCTCCTAAGATTTATGTCCATATTGGTTCTTTATCTGATAAAAAGAAGGATATTAATCTATCTTCCCACATGCCTCCCAACCAACAAGTGAGGATGCTCAAACTTCCTTCCCTAGATGAGGTATTCATCTTGAGCCTTGTTTAGTTACTAAATAGAAATTTGATCAATGACTTTAGAAGAACATATCCTACTTAGTTTCTCAATGTACAAATAATCTTGTATGCTATCAGTGTAGTCCAACTTGGCTTTAGCTCATAATCCATTACCTAAGGTGACCTATGTTTCATTGTTTCCAAAATGGCTTTCTAAAAGAAAATAATTGTTTGTTGAGCTCATTACCAAGGATCTCTCCCTTAAGTCCTCATCAAAATGGGAAGAATTCTCCATTATCACCCATTCTTCATTCCTCTCCCATTTTTTAAGGCAGTTTAAGAACATCTCAAGCAAAAACTCATTGTTTGTTGAATCATACCTCAACAAGAATTTCCTTCCCATAAAAGGATTTTGTGAATCAACTCCTCATACATAGGGGCTATTTCTCAGACTTTGAATCCTATTACAAGACTTTTAGGCAAGGGGATGATTTTGCATGGTTTTATGATTCAAATGTTTTTTCCCAACTAGATTTAGTCAGCTACCTTATTATTTTCAAACATTGCTTGAAGTCTCCCCTATTCCTATTGTTATAAATATATGATTCATTGTTGTCATTGATGTCAAAAATAGAGTTACATTGTGTTCTAGAGGAGTTTGTGTTTTTCTCAAACTTTGTGGTCCAGAAGTCTACTATTCTTATGTTGTGGTTTTTTTTCTCACCTATATATATATATATATATATATATATATATATATATATATATACAGTGCAATGGAAGACAAGTATGTATCTTGTATGACTTCAAAACAATATAATACAAGTATGTGTCTTTTATGGTTTCCAAATAGTGGTAGATAGGTATGTACCATGTAATCAAGAAAATATGGTGTGTTATAGTGCCTCTATGTTATACTCTTGTATCAGAAGACTGTGTGGTCCAGAAGTCCTTACTTCAGTTGTAGTTGTATTGTATTGTATATAAAATAACATTTTTTTGTTGCAGTTATTTGTTATTTCTGAAATGATTTGGTTCCAAAAATTAGGGTTGAAGAAGCGCTTCTATTCATTCAGATGGATTCTGGTTTTGGTCTTGGCTTTTGCAATCTTTGGTGATCAGGAATGTGCTCCTGGTGTTTCAAAGATTTTTCCATCCAATGTTGTAGTTATTTTAGTTGCTATTCTGATCAAGAGATATGTTGTTGCAACATCTGACATAAAATATTGACATGTCTTTTGATGTGACATGTGGATCTCTTCATATTGTGTGGAGGTTTGGTTACAACTAGAAAGTTGGAAGTTTATTTATACATGTTTGAATTATCTTTTATATTTGTTCTAATTATTGTGGATCTTGCTTTGGGGAATGTGCGGCCTATTCTTGATCCTTCTTTCTCCTATGATGGATAATTATTTCAGATTTGTCTCTAGGTTGTATATTTATTTATTATTAAAATATTAGTTGTAGGTTTGGGTCTTCTACTTAATACTTATCTCTCATTTGGATGGGCTCATTCATTACAAGACCTATGTATTTAATATTTATCTCTTATCTGTTTAGGTCCTCAGTTCAGATGCTTTTGGAAGAGGACATATTTCCCTTTTTCTATTGCCTTGGCCAACATGAAACTTATATGTAATATATTTTAGCTTGGCCAAACTTGTAATCCCTAATGATCTATCATGTATATAAGGAATATTGGGGCTTTGGAAAATTGTAAGTGTAAGGTGTGAAGAAACTGAAGTGTCCAAGATAATTCAACAATCAACATAGTAGAGTTTAGTGAAAGTGGTAGAGAAGAAAAGATAATAATAGTTTGTTACTATAGTGGATAGTATTTTGTAGATCAACTACATTAATAGTAAGAGAAGTCTACCATTATCTACTTTGAAGAGTTGTAATTACTTGAAGATAATGAGTCTTGGGTAGTTGATTTATTTGGTGTATCCTTCTACTTTGGAAGTGCACCTCTTAATGCAAGTCCAGAGTAGTAAGCTCATATTTGTATTGTAAGGCAGTGAGACTTCTTATAGTTATTCATCATTGTATTTTGGCAGTGAGCCTTTGGTCGATATTCAGAAGTAGTGAGATCCTAATCTTTTGTAATCAAATTACACTTTGGTGAATTATCTTTGTGGGAAAGTTCTCACTGTGGTTTTTCCCAGTTTGGGTTTGTTTGTGCATATAAATCTTGGTGTTCCTCTATTGCTAGTTCTGTTCTTTACTTGCATACTATTTAATGTGATGATTAATGAGGTTTCTTTTTGGGATTTTGTTTTATGTTGATTCCCCCCCCTTCTCTCATCATCTAGAGTTTTTTTATAAATTTCTATTAGAGCAAGGTTCATCTAGAAGAAGCTTGACTTCTTAAGGAAGATCCAGGATGGTGCATAATTTACATTTTCAGGCACCAATATTTGATGGCACAAATTTTCCCTATTGGGAGGAAAATATGTAAGCATATATTGAAAAATTATAGAATGGCATTGGGGAGGTAAATCAAAATGGTTTTTATCCCCCTCTTGGAAGACCTTTGACAATTGAATAAGAAAGAGAAATGGAAGGACATGTAAAGAAACAATTATATTTTGTAGTCTATGTTACACATCTTTTGGAAAAGTGAAAGGTTTGAAAGGTGCAAAAGAGATCTTGGATAAGTTGGTTATTGTGTATATAGGATATTTGAAGAAAAAATGAGCTAGACTAATGAATCTTAAAAATAAGTATGAAGTTTCAAGAAAAGTAGAAGATGGGACTTTTGAAAGCTACATTTATAGAGTTATTGATATTGCTAATGGAATCAGATATGATAGCGGGCATCTAGACTTGACACATATGTTATTCTCAAGATCTTATTAACCCTACCAAAGTAGTTCATACCAATGGAACGTTCAATAAGGGAGAGAAATAATTTGAGTCAATATTGGACATTGATTATCTCATTGGCTCACTTTATGCATTTGAGCTTGTAGAAGTTGAAAGAGAAAAGAGAGAGATTACATTCAAAGATGTTGAACCAAAGGAATGTAAGATTTTGGGGGAGGTTGAAGCATATATTTCAAGAATACTCAAGTGAGGTACTAGTAGATACAAAGGTAAGTTACCTCTTAGGCGCTTTAATTGTGAAATTAGGATATGAAAGTTTGCTAGTGATTGCAAGTATAAGTATTATCGTAGTGAATCACAAGATGAGGATGGAAAAGGAAATCAAAAGAAAAATTATTTCAGAAAGAAGATCAAATTTAAACGGAGAAAAAAAGAGCTTGTATTCCATGGAAGAATATTTTTCTTAAGATGAAGATGCTAATGAAACAATTGACGAATATCCATTTTTAGTGATTTCTCAAAAAATAGAGTTGATACTTTACATGCTAAAGTTTTTATAGATGCATGGATTATATATTCCATATGTTAAGGGTCCTAGGATATCTCAAGGGGTCATCGATGTCTTAAGCAATCCTAAGGTCTCCTCATACATGTTTTAATGTGTCCTAGGATACATTAATGGGGTTTGGGCTAGGTTAATGGGTCCTAAAGGGTCCTAGGAAACATTAATGGTTTGTAGGAGTCTTAAGGGTTACTAAGGGGTCCTAGGTATCTTATTATGGCCCAAGGGCTCCTACGATACACTAATAGGTCCTAGGATGCCTTAATTTGTCCTAAAGGGGCCTAAGATACATTAATGAGTCCTAGGATGTCTTAAGGGATCCTAGATGTCATAAGGGATCCTAAGGTCTCCTCCTACATGTATTAAAGCATCTTAGGATATATTAATAGGTTTTGGGATAGTTGGGATACACTAATGGGTCCTAAGAGATCCTAGGTATCTTAATAGGTCCTAAGATGTCCTATGATAAACTAATGCATCCTAGGATGTCTTAAGTGGTCCTAAAGGGGTCTAAGACACATTAATGGGTTTTATGATGTCTTAAGGGGTCCTAGATCTCTTGAGGGATCCTAAGGTCTCCTCGTACAAGTATAAATGTGTCGTAAGATATAATAATGCATTTTGGGAGACATTAATAGGTCCTAAGGGGTCCTAGGATACATTAATATTTTATAGGAGTCTTAAGGGGTGCTAAGGGATCTTGGGTGTCTTAAGAGGTTGTAAGAGGTCCTAGGATACACTAATGCATTCAACAATGTCTTAAGTAGTCATAAAGAGGCCTAAGATACATTAATGGGTCCTAGGATGTCTTAAGGGGTCATAGATGTCTTAAAGGATCGCAAGGTCTCCTCATGCATGTATTAATGCATCCTAGGATACATTAATGGGTTTCAGGATACATTAATGGGTCCTAAGGGGTCGTGGGATACATTAATGGTTTGTAGGAGTTTTAAGGGGTACTAAGAGGTCTTAGGTGTCTTAAGAGGTCCTAAGGGGTACCAGGATACACTAATGGGTCCTAGAATGTTTTAAGTTGTCCTAAAGGGGCCTACGATACATTAATGGGTCCTAGGATATCTTAAGGGGTTCTAGATGTCTTAATGGTTCCTAAGGTCTCTTCATACATTTTTAATGTGTCCTAGGATTTCTTAAGGGTTCCTAGATGTCTTAAGGGATCCTAAGGTCTCCTCATACATATTTTAATGTGTCCTAGGATACTTCAATGTGTTTTAGGATAGATTAATGGGTCCTTAGGTGTCCTAGGATACATTAATGGTTTTTAGGACTTGTAAGGGGTTCTAAGGGCTCCTAGGTGTCTAAAGAGGTCCCAAAGGGTCCTAGGATACACTAATAGGTCTTAGGATATCCTAAGTTTTCCTAAAGTGGCCTAAGATATATTAATGGGTCCTAGGATGTCTTAAGGGGTCCTAGGATGTCTTAAGAGGTCCTAGATGTCATAAGGGATCCTAAGGTCTCCTCACACATGTATTAATGCATCATAGGATACGGTAAGGGATTTTGGGATACTTTAGATACATTAGTGGGTCCTAAGGGGTCCTAGGATACATTAATGGTTACTAGGAGTCTTAAGGGGTGCTAAGGGATCCTAGGTGTCTTAAGAGGATCCAAGAGGTCCTAGGACGTCTTCAGTGGTCCTAAAAAGATCTAAAATACATTAATAGATCTTATGATGTCTTAAGGGGCCCTAGATCCCTTAAGGGATCCTAAGATCTCCTCTTACATGTATAAATACATCATATGATACATTAATGCATTTTAGGAGACATTAATAGTTCCTAAGGGGTCCTGGGATAAATTAATGGTTTATAGGAGTCTTAAGGGGTTCTAAGGGGTCCTAGAATACACTAATGGGTCCTAGGATGTCTTAAGTGGTCCTAAAGGGGCCTAACATACATTAATGGGTCCTAGGATGTCTTAAGGGTTCATAGATGTCTTAAGGGATCCTAAGGTCTCCTCATGCATGTATTAATGTGTAATAGGATACATCAATAGGATTAAGTATTAATTAATGGGTCCTAAGGGGTCCTAGGATACATTAATGGTTTGTATGAGTCTTAAGGGGTGATAAGGGGTCTTAGGTGTCTTAAGAGGTCCTAAGGGGTCCTAGGATAAACTAATACATTACTATGATGTATTAAGTTGTCCTTTAGGAGCCTAAGATACATTAGTGGGCCCTAAGATGTCTTAAGGGATCCTAAGGTCTCCTCGTACATGTATTAATCCATCCTAAGATATATTAATGGTTTTTTGGATACATTAATGGTTCTTAAGAGGTCTTAAAATACATTAATGATTCATAGGAGTCTTAAGCGGTGCTAAGGGGTCCTAGGTGTGTTAAGATATCCTAAGAGGTCCTAGAATGTCTTAAGGTGCTCTAGGTGTCATAGTTGGTCCTAAGGTATCCTAGGATGTCTTAAAGGGTCATAAGAGGTCCTAAGGGGTCTTAGGATAGTTAAATGAGTCTTAGGATGTCTGAAAGTCTCCTAAGTGTCAATAATTAGATGGGAGAGATGGAAAGATATAGAAGAAATAAGAGATAAAAGAGAGAGGTAGTGGAGATAGTAAGAGGGGGGAAGGGATGAGATGGTGAGAGTGGGGGGATGGGATAGATTGAGAAAGAGGGTAATTTAGGGGGAGAGATGTAAGAGCCAGAGTAACTGAAGGGGGAGAGGGTGAGATACGTGAGGTAGAGATAGAGGGTAATTAGGGGGCCTTGAGAGAGAGAGAGAGAGAGAGAGAGAGAGATCTTAACTTAGGAATTTTCATTACTTATTATTTGTAAAGCCTTATTATGACTTCAAAATATGGAGTGAGGTGTTTTAGCTTGGGAATGTCCTCTACTAGTATTTCCAAGTGGATGAGGTTTTTTAGTAGTTCCACCTTTGCCAAAGAATTTTCATAAATCTAAAACTTCATCACGAACTAAATATGGTGACCTAGCTTTCCTAGTTGGAAGACATTACAATTTGAAATTATATATACATATATATGAACATACATATTTTATAAGTACATATACACATATGTATACATATTAAATTTACATATATGTGTATAGCTTTATATTTTTAAACATGTTAAAAACCCGATCAATGTATGCCTAGGGAATAGGCTTGGATCAAAAGGGTGAGGTTTGGGAGCTTCATTTCCCTCCATTTCATTTCTTTTTCACATCTTTTGTTCCTCCAAAGTAGTTTCTCAACTTCCTCATCATTAGGTTTATACATCATCAATTGAGTATTTGTAAAAATTACTACCACAATTTCACACATCTTCTGAGTAGGTTTAGTTTTTTACCAATGTCTCCATAGTCTTAGAAGACATATGTGTACCATTTTTTTAATAAATTTTGATCTAGTTGACCAAATTTTGGGAAAATATATATATTATTATTGTGCACTTGATTCTTTACACCTTTTAAAAATTGCATTTTTATTATATTTATTATTCTCATACAAGTTATGTTTCACGCACGAACAAGCACCTGATTTTCAAGATGTGCCCACTTCAAAAAATCATTAAAAAGTACTCAACAAAAAATTACCAAAAAACAGACAACTTCTAGCTCTCACTCTTAGCTATCTTTCTATGAAAACATTTTTCAAAATACTAAATCTAACTATGACTTTTTTTGATGGGCACGTGTGTTATATTTTTCTAAAAAAGTCAGGAACAATTTTTCATGTGCAAAGGATTTGACCCTTTTAATATTATTCATTTTTTAAAAGACTTAATAGTTTAGAAACTATATTTAGAGTACTACAATTATTGTTCTTTTTATATCTTCTAATTTTGAGTGCATGAATCTTAAATTTATCTTCCAACTTCAGGTTTACCTGATTTTAGAGAAAAAAAAATGGCCACTTATACCCATTTTTTGCACACCATCTTAGTGCACTTACCCACCGACATGATAATAATTTATCAAAAATTAATATAAAGGGGTAAAAGCACAAACCCTGTGTCACACTTTTATAAAGGAAAATGTTAACAACACCAAAACTGTTAAACTTCAATGACATAAAAGTGACATTTATGTTTAGAATTTGAAGATGACGTAAACAGATAAAATGTGTAAAAATGGATGAATTTTATGCCTTTTTATTTTTAATATTTTTTGTGAACAAGAATTGATATATTTTTTCAATTTTTAAACCTGATTTTTCAATTGCTAAAAAATACTAAAAATCAGGGGCTCTAGCTCCCACCAAAAAACTATATGTAAATAATTTTTTTCCTCTGATTTCAAAACATGTTATAGATGGCATATATAGCTAGTGTAGGAAAAAAGAAAAATTAGTTTTTGATGTATATTTTCTCTATTATAACAATTCAAAGTCCAACTTACTTGAAATCATCAGTTTTCATCTCCCACCATATTTTTTCTATCAAATCTATTCCAATAAAAAATCAAATAACATGTTCTTGAAGATGACTCTCTCCTCTAGTGAAGCATATATTTTTAATTTTTTTCTGATATGATTTACTATTTTTTTCTTTTTCTGAATCAACATCTTCTTGAATGTTAAAATACCTACTTGCAGTATTTTGTAATTATAATATATTATATCTAATCAAAATAATATAAAAATTATCTGAGCATATTTCTGACCCCAAACTCTACAAAAGGGTATTTTTAGTTTTTTCAGAAAGTCTTGTTTTGATGGAGAAATTAGTTGTAGAAGTCATAATATCTGTAATTTTGAAAATTTTGTTGATTTGGCTGCCACATAGGATGCCACCTAAGGGAACCTTTTTTGGCCAAAATAGGGTTGACTGAAACCCCATGAGTAAATATAAGCCAAATATTGTCTCTTCTACCATATTTGGCTTAAAAATACTTATGGGGTTTTGGCTGAAACTATTTTGGTCAGAATTGTTTCGGTCGAAAACCCCCTACCACAAGGACGCTACATGGCAACATCGGTTCGGCCAAAAACCTTCTGGCTGAAATGTTTTCTTAGCCTAAAGTGCGACACAGATTTGCGCTTTTACCCAAAAATAGTTCAATAACTCACCAACAAATATAAATTAACACAACAAACTGGAAATGCACAAAAATGCTTCTTTAAATGAGAAAATCAAATGTATAGATCTAATCTTGTATGCTTCTTCAAATAAGAAAATCAAATGACTGATCAAATGTAGATCTACTCTTGTCACATTATTTAATATTCTGAAACGTTTGAGTTGGTCTAGTTTTTTGCTAGAAAGAAAATAGTAGGCACTAGAGATAATTAAAGATGAAACAAATAGAATGAAATTAAAGATGCCACACTCAAAAAAACACTGAAACCAATCCCTTCGATTCGTAAGTCAGTAAAATTGTAGATGTCACTTTTCTATTAAGAATAAAGATCAAAACTAAATGAATAGGGATAGGAAAAGCTCAGGTTAATCAATAAGTCGGGGAAACAATGCACGAGAAGAGAAATCATGAGGCTTTTGTATCCCTGAGACCCTATGAGGGCCCATTCATGGATCAACAAAATGAGAACATGTATTAAGGGGAAGTTCTTAAATTGCTTAAATGTCCTATAATGTGATGCTAAACACCTTTGGCAGTAGATATGAGGGAGTTATGCAAAAAGAGAAAGAAATAATTTGTAATGGGTTTTCATGCTCAAAACCATGTAACATGGTTGCTTTACAAAATCTCAACACAAAGAAAATAATAATAGTCGGTTGCTCCATGATGATGGTGACACCATTGATGAATCCATATGCCTAAATAGAAAAAATTCCTGTGAGGGTCTAACTGTTCAAGTTAAAATATATCTGAATGTTGGACCTATAAGAAAATATTTAGAGTAGAGGAGGACAAAGGGACCAAAAGTAACACTTTCGCTTCATTAAATTTCATTTGCAACATTAGATGAAAAAGAAATGAATTTGATAAATACACCCCAGTATTTGGCATTGCCCCTTGGTTGTGAGCTACCACCAAATATTGCAATAATTACAATTCCAAAATTGAAGGATAAGCTTAACTAATTGCGTTTAGCACTTTTTATGAGACTAGAGAAAATGACAAATTTTCAATCCCTTCAAGAGGAGATTGAAGTCAGAAATAACTAGTGAATTAAAGTTGAAGAGAATGATATGCATTAGTCATATTAGAGAAACAATATAATGAATAAAGAACATATTATGGGAGTAGCGCTTATGGGAATCAAAACCTTTCTGCTTGAGTTTGATGATTGGGGATTGTGTGAGTGCTATATGAGATTTGCTACAATAGTTAAAAGAACCCATGGTCATTAATTTTATATTGACTGACATAATTAAAATTATCTGGTTATCAAATAAATAAATAAAAATAAATCATATGCCAACAACCAACAGGATACGGTACAAAAATAAATGTATCCTCCCTATTTTATCATCACCATAATCACAAATATAATGAATCCATTTGGAAAAAGTTAACAAACAGCATAGGGAATACTTATATACTGAGATTATTGTGAAGATAGTTTGCAGAGTTGTGACCATGTTTCCAGGAAAGCAACGAATTACCTTCGTTTTGAGTTTCCACGGACGAAACAGGTTTCTCATTGCCAACGAACGTTTCTAAGCAAAAAATATATACATTTCTATGGTTGCCTTTATTGCCCTAAAAACTAGAATTTATATTTGTAACCTCTGATTTTCCCCGAATTTGGAGGACTGCACAATATAAATGCCCATACACTTGAGTCGTAGTTAACAATGATTTACAGATTTTCATAGATTTTTTTGAAGTAGTTAGGTATGATATTAATTTAATTTATAGATTATTATAGATTTTTATAGAAGTTGTTAACTATTACAGTAACTTAATTTATAGATTACAGTAATTTAATTTATAAATTATTATGGATTTTTTAGTGGTTAATTATAATATTAATTTAATTTATACTTTATTATAGATTTTTTAGACATAGTTAATTATAACATTAATTTATTCTATTTTTTATTAAGAATATTTAGTAGATCTATTGAACTTTTTATATTTTATATTTTATCTAATAATATATATTCGTTTGTTATACGCAACATCTAGATATCACTTTTTCATGTGATGAATCTACATAATAGAGACTGTCAGTTTAAACAACAATTGTGATTTGAAAGGTATAATTCATTTTTAAAATGAATTATAATGTAACATCTTCATACTATCGGCAATTAAAATGTAATGTCTTGAATGGTCTTTGGTAATTATAATGCAATATTTAGTTGTAAAGATGTTGCGATCAAAGAAGTATTCCCATCGGGTTTTTATGTTGATGAAAATTGTAGATACCACCTTATTATTAATATTTTAAATTTTATTAGTTGCTAACATGCAGAGAACTCTTGTGGAGGGCTAATAGTTAAATGGTGATTAAAAATTCCGTCCCCATCCAATAACATTGCTTCATTTCCTTATTATTACATTATACTTCAATGTTTGTGAACAGAAGATGACCAAACTATAAGGGTTGCCTATGCAATGTGGACGCTGGCAGATTTTCGTTGACCAGATTGGAGGGTTTGTAGATTTATGTGCAAGAAAATGCCCAGATATAGTCACTATTTTTGCAGAGGGTGTTAACAGTTGCATCTTGTTTTGGGAGAAGGCTCTAAAGATGGTTGTAGGGACATTACTCATTGAATATTTTTTAAGGAAAGTATTAATTACAAATTCTGTAAAATATTTTCTAGCAATCTCATTTGATCTTATTTTGGCGATGGTAGATTGTCAAGAAGGAAAATAATTTTCAATACAAGAGATGGAGGAATACCGAGGATTCTAAATGTGAGCATGGATTTGGAGTTTCACAAGGCAATAAGGACGAGCTCTAATTGGTGTGGAAAATGGTGGCAGAGCCCATTACACCTGCCAATGACGCATGACTCCAAAGGTTATGGTGGGCAAAACAAAAAGTTGCAGGTCTCATTTGGCAAGGATGCATATGCATTGCAGGCTCCAATGCAAGAGAATGTAGAGAAATAAAGAGGAAGGATGAAAAAATCAGAGGCCTTGGATATTACCATCATTGCAAGTGCCTAGAAGCTGGATAGTGGATCCTTAGTGCATTTTTCATGTTAACCATAAATGTGAAAATTGTTTTAGCAATCTCCTATCAGCATAGAAAATGTTGTCTCATGCAAAGAAGAGCTCTAATCTAAAAATGCCAGACCTACATTTTTCTTGCCCGATCAAAGCTGAAGGAGGATGGCGGTGACCTCCCTCCTACTCTAGAATCTAAAAAAAATGTTGGGTAGGAGAAGAGGCAATATTTTTCCTAAGCCCATCTCATAGAAACATCTATTATCCTTTTCAATTATTTATTAATTATTTTTTCTCATACTTGTTTGCAAGAAATGAAGGGGTAACGATCTGATGGAACATGGACAATGGCATGGGAAAGAAATCCATATTGGCTAGTGAAAGAAGTTAAGCTGCCCAAGCTAAAGGAGCTGTGCAAGGTGATAAAATAATTATGAGAGCGTCGTAAAGACATGGCCACATTGTATTATGTAGTCAACATGAGGGTTTGCACATAGATTGACCTCCCCTAATTGTTTGATACTCAGGCAAGGGAGTCAAGTGATTCACAGTGATAGAGGGATGTATTAGAGTGCAGAGACAAGAAAAAAGATGGTGGGAGTCTGTGTGAATGTTCATAAGGCCATTCTAAAACATAATGCCATTTTAGAACCATATATGATAACATCAAGGGAATACAAAGAATCGGTTTCAAATCTTTATTTAATCATCCTTATTTATTCTATTTTGTTTATGGTTTGCAGGTTCTATTTCCATTAAAGCAACATACAAAAGGTGGGGAAGTGCAACCCCAAGTGCTAGCTGACAATTCATTTACAAAAGGAGGGTTTATGGTTCCCAACTGTGGTGACAAACTCATATAGGGGTTATCAAACTTTCTTGAAGGGTTCAAACTAGAGTCATCAGATCAGGTAGATGGGTCAAGAGAAAATTTGTCGGGAGGGAAAAATATTCTAACGAGAGATTTTTCTATCTCCTACAACCAAACCAAAGGATCTCAGACAAGCTAGAGATTAAGCAGACTAGATCTTCCATTAACATGGTTGTTTGAAATATCATAAGCATTTCATCTCTTGGGTTTTCTTTATTTTAATTTAATTATAATTATCTTATCACATGGGTGGCCATGAAATAGGATTATACTCATGTAAAATTGTTAGAACAATATAACTTAAAAGAATTATCTTGAAGTTGGTGTTGGTTATATATATAGGGTATATATGCACCAAGATGGAAGACCAAAAAGGTGCCAAATACCTTTTTGGTCCCCCATATGCACCTAGGGTGTGCACCCTATAAGGTGCATGCCCTATGTCTTGGGCAATCCAAGCCATAGGGCATGTGCCCTCTAGCCCGCACGACCTATGGCTTGGGAATTTTAAACCATAGGGCGTCTGCCCTATAGGGCGCACACCCTATTTAGTTTTATATAAACTTAGGGCAGCTGCTTTTGTGGCTCATTTTATTTTCCCAAACCTGCGGCTAGCAAAAAAAATAGAGATAGCAGCACATACGCAATTCATTGTGGGTTTTGCTCCATCAAACTGAAGCAAAAAATGGCTCCACAACATCATCAAGATCCAACCGGAAGAAGAGGTAAGTGATTCTACAACCATGTATCTTATTTGTATTGAAATTTAGGTTTAATTTTTAGTTTTGAATCAAATTTGATTGTCAAAGTTTCTTGTCTTAAATTTTATGTTTAATTAGACTTTTAAAATATATTTTCTTTTAATTTCCAGGAAGGAATGATTTCCCCACAAAAAATCCTCAACCAAACCCTCCATCTTCTCCTCATGAACAAATGGATGTTGAAAACAACCAGGAAAATGAACCTCAACCGCCTTCACCAATCGAGAAACCTCCTCTTGGAACACATGAAAACTTGATAAACCAAATAGAAAGAGGGAAAACAGAAATAGAATCTTTAATTAGGAGCTTAAAAGATTCTATCGGTACAAATCCTAGAAGGGTAGCACTTTTAAAATCATTAGAATTAATCTTGACCCACGTAGGTTTAGTTAGTGGGCAACTAAATTTATGGCACGACAAAAGAGAAGAACAAAAACAATATTATGCAAATAAATTATTATATGAGGACAAAAAAAGAAAGAAATCACAAAAGCCAACATTTGCAAACTCTTTAAAAGGCTAAGGGAAACTGAAACTCTTAAACCTACAACAAGGAGGATCCCAATTGATTGGTGCTTGAATGAATATATAAAAGCAAACTTTTGGGACAGATGGTGGATGGTCTTTGATTCCCCTCCCTGTAACAATCATGAGGTTCCTATCTATTTCCTGGGGAAACTCTATTGTGAGTTTGTCTTGAAGGAAGTGCCAAATTATTTTGACTTTTTAGAGTCTCAAGATAGAGGTGGGGGTCATCATTTGGTAGACCTATGGCATGTCGTGACACTAATGCACCTAGGTTACCCAGTGGAAAGCCACCAGTGGATCATGTTAGTATTCCTTCCAATGTGAAGGAACATGTGGAGGTGGACACACTAGGCATGATTAGTGCTCAGACATAGACTCTTATTCATTGCCCCACTCCTCTAGTCGAGGGTGACCATGGTCGGTTTGTGAGGGGTCATTTTTGTCATTCTTGTGGATCCCTGTGCACATTTGGTACTGTCAAAAGAGAAGATGGGGATGATGGATTGATGACTAATGATTTTCTCAATGCAACATTTGGCATTGATACACAAGTAGATATTTGTAAGTTCATTGAATTCATTTGATCATATTTCATTTTTAAATAAATAAATTAAATTAAATTAGTATCTATTATTTATGATGAAAATTCAGGGAAAGAGTGTCGGTTGCAGTGGCCCAATGATCCCCCAGACCCCTTATACACTACGTCGTCAACTCCACAAGTATGTATCAAATAAAACATTTTTAAAGTATACATTTGATTATTCTATAATTATATGGATGTTTGTCTCATAACTTATTTTGCATGTACATTAGTTCACTGCTAGACCATCGACGTTGACATTAGACAGCGAAGGGCCTCATTCACATTTCATTGAGGTATGTTTATTTGCATGTTAATTTGATTTACTTGATTATATTTAATTAATAAATGAATGAATAACTAAATTAGTAGACAAATTATGATCAAAATCCAGTGTCAAAGTTGTCATGGCAATGATCACATTCCTTCACCTAGCTTTGTGACGACATCATTTAGTCCACATGTATATATGTTATAATGCATTATAATTAACAAGTCAGTGGTTTGTTCTTATATTAATGGTTGTCTTATAAATTACCATACATTTGCACTAGTGTAATGTTGGAGCTACGACATCAACACTGCACACTGGAGGATGTGGTGGCACCTTCACAGAGGTATCATTTATTAATTAGTGGGGTTGTAAAATATTATAGGTATTCTTGATAACTACATAATACTCTTGTTGTTTCATTTTCAGTTATTGACATCAAAGACTCCTCCTTTTGTTCATGATGGTTTGAATTGTGGCGTCGTTGCAGCTATAGCTAGTTCTGATGCATTGACGGAGGTATCACTAATACATTTGTGGTCGATTTGCGACGGCTATGTGTCTCAATTGCGACAACAATGTGTCGCAATTGCAACAGGAATAGACGTCGCTATTTTTTAGTCGCAAAATGCGACGTCTTTACATATCCGTCGCAATTGCGACTCCAATCCGTCGCTATGTAGCCCTATCAACCCCGGCATTTGGGGCGTCGCCAATACAGGAAATCCGTCGTAATTATATGGGTACCCGTCGCAATTGCGATGACAAACCAAGCAACTACGATGGTTTTTAGGCGTCGCCAGTACAGCTTGCCCGTCATAATTCTTGGATTAACGTCGCAATTGCGATGAACACCCAAGAATCTGCGACAGTTTTTGGGTGTCGCTAGTACAGCAACCCCGTCGTAATTCTGGGGTGGTGACGTCGCAATTGCGACGATGTCAAGATATAATTTTAAAAAAAAGCTGCTTGTATTCACGAATTTCTGAATAATAATCTATACCACAATAAGTATCCTACCTCTTACTAACCCCTAAAATAACTCTATGAGGATGTTCAGTTATCTGATGACTTTGCTGGCTATAAGAGAAACATGCCCCCAAACCATAGCCATGTCCTACAAAAGGTGCACTCGACTAGTG
>MU224310.1:399678-410473 GCA_018584345.1 Thuja plicata | reverse complement strand
CTAATTGGAGTTATCTCTTTGAAGATAAATGAGTATTTAATTCATTTGTTTAATAATTGTTTTCAACATGTGAGATAATTGAATTCTTTTTAATTAAGAATTGCTTTATTTGATGAAATTAAATTAATTTAATTGGAAGAATTTAATTATTAAGTTTAAATATTTGAATTTAAAGTATAGGAAATTGAGTTTAATTAATTAAATAATGATAATTAATCAATTAAAGCTATTTAATTAAATAAAATTAATTATTTAATTAATTTTGAAAATTTGATTAGATGATTTGGGGAATAAATTTAGAGGAAAAAAGATGATTAATTAATGATTAAAAAACCATTAATTAATAGATGAAAATTAGTGTTCTTAATGTAAAGTCGCAAGCATGTCCATTTTAGGGTGTCTACAGTTACATTAGAGACATTACATTTAAATATATTATGGGGGTAAATAAGATGCTCCACTTTTATCCTTAGATATACAAATGAAGGATCCAAATTGATTAACCCAAAAGGAAGGATCAATGCATAAATGAATCAATCATTTAGAAATAAGAGCAAAAAGAAAGATCTTAAATACCCGTTTATTGATTTGAATGTGTGATGGGTTTAGAAAGATTAAGAACTTTAATTGAAATGGATAGGAGAAGTACTAACCTTGAAATGTTGCAGATATAAATAATGTTGTTTTCAGGGGTTTGCACTCAGTTTCTGGAAAATATGAGAACGAATCAGGAATAAAAATACAGAAATGAACAAAACCCAGAAATCTTTTTCTATTCTGATACAGTTCTGATTTGTACCCTCAAGTCAATGTCACCATTGACCCAAAAAAATTTATTGTGACCTAGGGCAGAATCAACCTAAAAAGTCTTTGACGGGAAATTTGTTTTCGGATCCTGAAAGTTTGCCGAAAAGGGTATCTGAATCTGCACTTCGATCTGTTGTTCCTGAACCTGTATCTGCAAGAAAAATAGAATTTTTTTTGCGGGGAGGAGTTTGCCTTGGTCAAACCCTAGTTTTGGAATTAACCTCAAAGTATAATTGAAATTGCATAAGTAAAACAAAGTAAATGAACAAATTCACCTTGCTTGTAAAATCCCTTATGGTGGATTCAAATCTGTGAATCCACAAGTATGTACGCACCAAAAGGGATGTAGAATGTAGAATGTAGGATGTCTCAAATCAATTTCTTGTAGATCTTCAACACCAATCTTGAATGGATCTTTGAATAGGAAGAGGCTTGGAGGAATGTGGATGGAGAAATCTTCAACAAGAGGGCTCCATGGAGCTTGAATCCTTCTATGGCCACCAATGGATATCCTTGATGAGAGAAATGCTTGAATGCTTGAGAATGGATAAACACTTCAATGGCTACTTGGCTTGCTTCAAATCTTGCTTCTTCACCTTTGGAATTCACTCTTCAAGTCTTTGAAAGTTGATGATCATGGTTAGAGAAAATGAGAGGAGAAAGCTTCATTTTATATGAAACTAGGGCACAATCTTCTAGAGAGGCCTACATAGGAGAATTAAATTCCAATTAGACCCTTACCCCTAGAAGCGAACCTATATTAAATTTAAGATTTTTTTTTCCGAAGACTGAAACAGCCGACCTGGAAGCAAGAATTAACTTTTTCCAAAGCCCAACATCTGGAAACCCTGAAATTCTGGAATTTGAACCCTAGGCCTGAAAAAGGTCGATTGTGACCTAGGTCAAGGTTGAGGTCAACCTTGACCCAAAATGGTCAAACTTGACCATGAGGTCAAAGTCCTAGTTTTTTAGTCTGGGTGTCACAAATAGCCTGGAAAAAGTGGAAATGGGGCAAAACAGGGGGAAAAATCCAAATCTAAGTCAAGGACCCATTCAAGGTGCTTGACATGACCCCAAACCACTTAATCAAAAGGCTAAACCAGTCTACAATGGAAGTGCTTCCATTTTTTGACTATACATTTAGTCCCCACTTTAGCAAGAGTATGGACTTGACGCAAACTCTTGGTAAAGGAGATCATAAAGAACAGATAATCTTATTGAAATCAAAAGGGACAAAGGAATCCTCAATCCCCCAAGGACTTAAGTCTTTATCAACCCTAATATCATGATAAGAGAGATATCACCAGTTAAGGAGAAAGAGAGGGAGGGTGTGGTTACCTCACCCAATGAGAACTTATGTCCCATTGTGAACCACACAAGGAAACAGTGCAACTAGAAAGATGGAGTTGAACCGCCTAGTGAATGTGGCTACTCACTAGTCAACCCATCAGGGAGATCCGTTCTTAAGGACACCTTCTGACCTTAAGGGATCAAAACATTGTAAATTGAAACTGGAGGGATCAAGAGATACGTATAAATTTAAACTAGAAGGATCAAGAGATCCTATAAAATAAAATATCCATGCTTTAAGGATTAGTCTTTAATCCATAAAGGGAAAAGGTTTAAGTTTTGAAAATATTTTGAACGTGTGTGTGTGTGTGCAAAAAGTGAGTAGAGCATATGCCCCCATGTTAAAGTCATTACTAACACTTTAACAATACCAATGGCTCTGACGGAAACATAAACAACTCTACTAATTACGTTTCCACTATGAGATTCCCCCAAACAAAGACAAATCAAGGGAAATATCACATAAACATACAAAGAACACATAAGGGATCTACCTACTGTGGGGTCAGTATGATCATAGGATAATATGTATATATAGATATGATATTATTACAAATGAATTGACATCATTCCCCAAAGAAAGTAGAACTACAATCAAAATGGAGGAAAGAAAACTCAAGAGTTATGAAGAAGAGTCTTTTCAGACCACAATATGGAGACCAAAAAGAATCAGTGCTACCATGTCACAGATCCAAGTGGACTTCACAAGGAAAACATTTATGAACTATAGCATGAGTACAACATAACATAAAAACAACATATAGAAGAGTAAAGATACATATAGAGGAATTATACAACATGTTTGATTCCTTTGTCACCTTGCACCAACAAAGTAACAAGGGTCGTATAAAAGAGTCTAACAAACATTTAACAAACACATTACGGGAGAAGCATAGTACAATGTGAAAACACAAAAAGGACTACCATGAAGGATAAGCCAATCAGGCACATCACCTACTCTCCCCATCTTGGTTTATGTCATTTAGGGAAGGTGGGAAACTCACAAGAGGGACTATATCCAATACAGTAGGAATAATAGCCAGTTCCAAACAAGGATCCTCTTGAGAATCGTGTTGCTCAATACTAGGTGTAATTGTCAATTGAGTTGAAAGCATATGAGGTAAATTAGTATCAAGATCAATGGTCTCATATTCATCACTAAGATCAATAGGATCATCAAGATTATCCTCCTCATCAAGATTAATTAAAATAGGATCTAAGATGCGAATAGGATCATCATATTCATTCATCTTAACATCATTATGAATATTAACTTCTTCCAACAAAGTACACATAGGTTGATCAAAAGAAGGCAAAGAATTTCAAAGAATAGAAGCACGGGCCCTAGCATTAGCTCTACGCTTCTTACGATGTTCATTAGTAGATTTATTGTGTTTTTCTTTTTTTGACACATGTGAAGAACTAGAAGGAATAACCATTGGTTCCTTCACAGGTTTTGTAGGAGGGTTGGTAGGATTCGTAGTAGGCTAAGAAGAGACACTGGGAGGTTGATTAATAGAGCTAGCAGTAATGGATAAAGGAGGTATAGAAGGAGTGGGCAAAAGACCATGGTTAAGATCTAGTTGAGGCGTGCTTAACTCGACTATCTTGTGATGTTCATAGGCTTGATATGAAGGAAAAAAGAAATCAAGAGTAGCACAATCTCTAGGCCTAGAAGGTTGATACAAACTATGATTAATCATTTTCACTTCTCCATTATGAATGAACTTAAGGAATTTATGAATAGGAGAAGCAATAACATGCATAGTAGTTATCCAAGGCAAACCAAATTTGACTTGAAATTGATCAGAAGTAGGAACGACAATGAAGGTAGTATCTACCACCTTGCCACAAAGTTCAACGGGAAAGTTAATAGAACGAAGGGTAGGATAGAGAAAACCATTGCAAGTTTGGATCCATGCATCCGATGGATCATAGCAGTCACATTGTAGGTTTTTCATAAAAAGGTTTTCCTTTGTAATAACATTTATTAAAGATGTGGGATCAACAAGACAACCATGCATAGGTATCTTAGCAATCCTAGCATAAATATAAAGGGGACCATCAGGAACCTTAATAGTCTCAGAATCATCAAAGGTAATTGAAAGTTCCTGAGGTCTCTTATCCTTAGTTTATTTCTAAGGTTTAGGTGGAACTTGAATTTGAGGTGGAGGTAAAGGATCTTGAATAGTAGGTTGAGATGAAACAACTCACTCCACATGAATAACATGTGATTAAGATCATCCATCTTTGAATCGTAAACAATATCCACAGAAGATGGTTGAGAGATGGTATTAGTATCATGTGTAGGTAAAGGATTCGTATAGATTTGAAGGTTTTGATTAGGAGGAGAGACATATTTGTTCCCATTACCATCAAAATTATCAACAAATAAGGCATTAGAATCAAGTAAGTCTTGAACTTTATGCTATAGAGAATAACATTTTTTAGTATCATGGCCATTTTGGCGATGGTATTGGAAAAAAGATTTAGAATCAAAGGATTTTGATGCTATTTTTGTAGGAAGGAGAGGTTGAATAGGAGGCAAGGTAATCATGTTAGCACTTAAAAACCTACTCATAATGGAATTTAAAGATTCAGAGAGAGGAGTAAACATACGATTCATATGGAAAGCAGTGGATGCAGAAGTGGCATTGTGAGATGCAACAACAACTTGATCATCAACTGCATTCATCTGTTTATTAATCTTGATGTAGTTGTTAGGTTTCTAAAATTTATGAGGATTAGGAGTAGTTTCACTCTTGTCAACTGGAACTGGAGTCATTGGAGTGATGCTCTCAATTTGACTCACTTGTAATTGATAATGATGAAGTGTTGCACAAAGTTGTTGAAAAGAGGTAAATTCAGTAAGAAAAATCTTATCTCTAATATCCTTTTGTAAATTTGAAAACATATGTTGAATATCAATATCAGGAACATGATAAGAAATCTGAGCATACAAATGCTTAAATCTACCAATAAAATCAGTCAATTTTTCCTTAAATGTTTTTTTACAATGCATTAAATCAGTTAAGGAAACTTATGGACCAATGTTATTTTGAAATTGTTGAATGAATTTATTAGCAAGTATAGGAAAAGAATCAATAGAATAAGGAGGTAAAGAACAATACCATTGCAAAGTCTTATAATGAAAAGTTCTAGCAAACAGTTTAGCTAAAATCCTATGGTCATGAGCATAGTCACTACAAAGGATTTGAAATGTTTTAACATGAGTAAGAGGATCACCTTTACCATTGTAATTCTCAAGATGAGGCATATCGGCTTGCTGAGGGATAGTAGCACAAATATTGTATAAGGATAAAGGACTACCCATGTCACATGTAGGAATGCTAAACTTGGATTGGGTTAAGGATGCAAGTTGTTGTTGTAAAGAAGACACAGTTTGAGCCAAACTAATAATTGTGGAGTCATTAGAAGAAATAGGTGGCATAGAAATATTAGGAACACTAGGAAAAGTATAGGAAGCTGCGAGAATGGAAGACACAGCTGGTGGAACACTTGGAATCACAGTTGAAGGGGGTTGGAATAAGTAAAAGGCACACTATGATATGAAGGTTGTGAGGTGGGTAGAGATACCGGTGGAACACTCACAGGAATAAATAAAATTGGGAGAGATATAGTCATCAAAGGAGGAGTATAATTAGGAATGATAGGTAAAGGAATAGAAGAAGGTCCCTCAATAGTGATAGGAGGAGTGAATCCTAGATCTTGAGCCTCTTGAGCTAAAGGTTTAATATTCAAATGCACAAGATGAGTGATACCACACAAGAGATTAACACCTTGATCTCTATCACGAAGGAATTTCTTTAGAGCCTCTATAGCTTGGATGGAATCTTGATTATGGTTTTATTGAATAAGCCAATTTCCCATTTTATCGATTCTGTTGAAAGTTTTTGCACTTGTTTAGGTGGAACTCTTAAAGAATCATCCTCGTCATGAGATGAGTGAGAATATTTATGCTCCATAGAAGGATTGGAATCATGACTGATCAAATTGTCATCCGGGATCCTAAGGAAAGGAGAGGAAGACTCAGGATCAAAGGAACCCATAAGTCTACGGCTTCTTCTAGCCGGGATGCTATAAGTAGGACTAGAAGTGGTAAAGCTCATACACCAATGTAATGTAAATGAACTAATTTAGGAAACACAAGATTTTTATTTTTTAATTTTTGAAATGTAAATGCAAGATCATAAAAGAAAGCTAATCTAATATGCATGCAAGATCTAACATAAAAGATGCAAATCTAACACCAAAAAGAAAGAGTTGTCTATCGCGTATCACCAAAATGTAAGATAAGAAATAGAACATTTAGATATGAGACTATGTTATCTTACATTTAAAGGAATGGTTTTGAAGTGTAGGGGGTAAATGAGATGCTCTCCTTTTATCCTTAGATACACAAATGATGGATCCAAATAGATTAACCCAAAAGGAAGAATCAATGCATAAATGAATCCATGGTTTGGAAATAAGAGCAAAGAGGAAGATCTTAAATACCCGTTTGTTTATTTGAATGTGTGATGGGCTTAGAAAGATTAAGAACTTTAATTGAAATGGATAGGAGAAAAGTACTAACCTTGAAATGTTGTAGATCTAAAGAATGATGTTTTTGGGGGTTTGCACTCAATTTTTGGAAAATATGAGATCAGATCTGGAATAGAAACGCAAAAATGAACAAAACCCAGAAATATTTTTCTGTTCTAAAATAGTTTTGATTTTTACCCTCAAGTCAATGTCACCATTGACCCATAATTTCCAATTGCAACCTAGGGCAGAATCGACCTAAAAATTATTTGACAGGAAATCTATTTTCAAATCCCAAAAGTTTGTCGAAAAGGGTATCTAAATTTGCACTCCGATCTGCTATTTCGAACCTATATCTACAAGAAAAATGGATTGTTTGTTGGGGGGAGGGGTTTGCCTTGGTCAAACCTTGGTTTTGGAATTAACCTCAAAGTATAATTGAAATTGCATAAGTAAAACAAAGTAAATGAACAAATTCACCTTGCTTGTAGAAGCCCTTGTGGCGGATTAGAATCTGTGAATCCACAAGTATGTATGCACCAAAAGGGATGTAGAATGTAGAATGGATCTTTGAATAGGAAGAGGCTTGGAGGAATGTGGATGGTGAAATCTTCAACAAGAGGGCTCCATGGAGCTTGAATCATTCAATGGCCACCAATGGATCTCTTTAATGAGAGAAGTGCTTTAATGCTTGAGAATGGATGAATACTTCAATGACTACTTGGCTTGCTTTGAATCTTTCTTCTTCACCTTTGGAATTCACTTCAATTCTTTGAAAGTTGATGATCATGGTTAGAGAAAATGAGAGGAGAAAGCTTCCTTTTATATGAAACTAGGGCAGAATCTTCTAGAGAGGCCCACATAGGAGAATTAAATTCCAATTAGACCCTTACCCCTGGAAGAGGACCTATATTAAATATAATTTAAGATTTATTGTTTCGAAGACCGAAACAACTGACCCGGAAGCGAGAATTAACTTTTTCCAAAGACTGACATCCGAAAACCCTGAAATTTTAGAATTTTAACCCTGGGCCTAAAAAAGTTCAATTGTGACCTAGGTCAAGGTCGAGGTCGACCTTAACCCAAAAAGTTCGAGGTCAAAGTCCCAGTTTTTCAGTCTAGGGTTTCAGAAATAGGCTGGAAAAAGTGGAAATGGGGAAGAACAGGGGGAAAATCTAGATCTAGTTCAGGGACCCATTCAAGGCGCTTGACATGACCCCAAACCACTCACTCAGAAGGATAAACCAGTCTACAATGTACAACTACTTCCATTTTATGACTATACACAAAGAATGTGCTAGCATGAAACATGACAATAAGCTTAACATATATTTCTAGAATTCATTTTGTGAACATATTTTTTTTAATTAATGATGAAAAATATGTTTAAAACTCAACTCATTAGGAGCACTAGGAGGAAAGAGCTGAGAAGAGAAAACCTTTGGTATTGCCCCAAAAAATAGAAGAGAAAATTTGTTATTAAATCTTACAAACTTCCCATTATACATATGGGGTAATGCATGAGAAATTTATAGTCCACCCAATGTGGATTCAAGGGAATTAATTCCTTTACAAATATACATGTTATATATGCACATGCATTCAACTAGATTCGACATTACAACATTTTGGATTCACTTTTAGTCCAATGAACCAGCCGGATCTTCCCTACCGTTTATTGTCTCAAGTATTGCCTCATGGTCTGACTCGCGAACCTTCCAAAGAGTTTTATTGTGTGGTTTTCCTCCATATTTGGTCAAAAGGACATTTGATGCAACGACAAGGTTGGAATAATGAAGAATCTTCCTGTGTGTCTCCCAATCCTTGAACAACCACAACCTAGGGTTCTTTATACAATACCGTCTAAGCCATGTACCAATTACAACTACTGCTCCTGTAGAGTATTCTAATCCTTCATCATCTGTAACCGAGTGATCCAATTTCTTTTTGGCCTCAACACAATGACACAAATACTAATTTTTCCCTTCGTCATTGTCTTCAGGTGCAATAACAACAAAAACATGGTCTGCAATGATAGAAGCATAACAAGGAGATTAATTTAACAAATGTCCATGATAAAGTACTAAATTTGAGACTATTTGTGAGTTGACAATTTACCTGGTTGCACTAGATCAGACAAACAGTCAAATTCAATGGATGATTCAATTTGTGTCAGTTGTAATGCTGCTGGGGGACGATAGGAGTCAACTGGGCTCAAAATTCATGTAGACCATTCGTCAACCCATTCCTTTGACTCACACCCATCCCAATCTTCATCTATGCATGATGAACAAAAGCTTTCCATATGTCGTGTGTGGATGATACATGAACTTGCATTAGAGCTTATAAAAGAGTGTAGCTCACTTGATCTTGTTAATTTACAACAATCCTCGTGTGTTGCAATGTTAGTTTTATCCATCAACCAAAAAATCTATGAACCGTAGACTCACCTTCATTACTTGGACCCATTGTAGCATTACACCACTGGATGATACATCTAGCATCTGACACTATTGCTTTTTCTTTGTACTTTATTTCTTCGCATGCTAAGGCATTTTTTATACATGCACCTGTACGATCGTGCTCTCCCTTTCCATGACAAGCCTCTGTAAAATTCCACATATATTGAATACCAGTGTTTGTATGCATCCTGCTAAACCAATAAAACATCCAAGAATTCTTACTACCCTGGGTCACATGACATGTTTGTCCAATTTTCTCTTTTTAGTTTCTCTAACTCATGCTAGAGAGCTAAGCAGGATTGCAACATGAAGTCGTGGAAAACAATGGCAAACAGCCAAGGAATTCTTGAAGACTATTTGTAGAGCTCTCTCTCTCTCTCTCTCTCTCTCTCTCTTTCTCTATTATTTTGTGTCTAATATAGGGCGTACGCCCTTTTAACGACATTAAATTTTACCAAGCCTAAGGCTTGGATTTGCCTTGGAGCTCCAACCCAAAGGCTTGGAGGATTCAAACAGGTCTGAGACGTGTTTTCCAGCAAACCTAGAAAAAAATAACATTTTTTCTTGTGTGCTCCCCGTCAGGTTTATACATGGTTCAATAACAATAAAATTAGATGGCATGATATTGTAGATCTCTCTGATAGCTATCTAACCATGTAATTTATTTTGAATTCTCATTATGTTAATATTTTCATCTCTAATTTCTTTTCTAAGTATGTCTGATTTTTGTCAAAAACCAACGTGTATTCATTTGGGCTTAGATTTTGGCTTGTTCATTGAATTTTGAAAAAAATTTACATTTTCAGAAACCAGACTCCATTCTACACACTTTTAAGAAAAAGAAGTTTTGATTTTCAATTATTTTTCAATGATTTCTAGGGGGAGCACACATAAATTTCACGTTCTCTGGATGTGTCCACTTCGAAAAATGGCAAAAAATCACACTTTCATAAAAAAATTAGTAGAAAAATCCAAGATAAACTAGGTGGTGTTAGCTAATTTCTCACCAGAGTGATTAATGTTTTTTTTTTTAAACTTAACATTTTAGGGGGAGCACACCAGACGCTATGTTATGTTTTTTCACAAAAAATAAGACCACTTTTTGTTCTCCCCCTTTTTTAGGGCCTTAATCTCCACCATTTCTAAAATAAATTTGTAGTTTAGAAACTAGATTCGGAGTAGAACAAATCTTGTTTTTGTCACATTTTAAAATTTTGAGTGTAACTATCTTCAATTTTGTGTTGAAGTTCAGAGTTTGTTGATTTCAAAAAAAAAAGTGGCATCTTATACCCCCTTTTTGGTCCCCCATCTTTCTGCACTTACCCTATACAAATTCACTGTTTGTAACCATAGGCTTGAGATATGTATGTCTAGTACGGTAATTATTTGTATGTCCACAAGGGTAATTATCTTCCTTATTTCCAGTTCATGACCCCCAAATGTAGTTTTAAGATTTTGAATGTTGAGAAAATCTACTTTACACAAGAAAGATACCAGTAAATTTCTTACTATTTCACTAAACTAGCAGCAGAGAAACTAAAATCTAACTCTATTATTACAAAACAAATTGAAACAAAAATTAGAACACCCTATAATTTCAATTGGTTCCTATGAAAAAATATAGTCATACA
>MU224310.1:372988-384765 GCA_018584345.1 Thuja plicata | reverse complement strand
CTTGAATAGAAAACAACGGAGACCACCAGAGGCTCTGTTGATTGAAAGATAGACCATTGCGAAAGGCATCACCATCCCATCGGAGCCAAGGCTTAAAAGCTTCCCAAGCTTTCCAAATGCTCTTGATGACAAAGGTACCCTGGATTTGAATAGGTTCCCTCATAGTGAGTAAGGTCTAGAGACCAATGCCTTTCCAGGCCGACCTGTGAACAGGAAAACCCGAAGAGATGCAGTGCCGAACAAGAATTTTCCAGGCCTCATTACCAGTAAGAGCACAAATAGTCCACTTCGCACAGAGAGCAAGCCCCTGCCTCTGAGTGGAGAGAAGGCCAAGGCTACCAGAGTCACGAGGAAGGCAACAGAACTCCCAGGCAACCCTATGAAAACCATGGCCGTCAACACTAGAGGCCCAAAGAAAATCTCATAGAAAACGCTCCAGCTTGAGGTAAGAAGCCTTTGAGGGAGCCCAACAAGAGGAGTAGTAGACATGCGTAGCAGCCAAAACTTTGGAACAAATCTGAAACTTTCCAGCAAGCGAAAGAGGCTTGCAGATCCAATATTGCAGCCTTTTTTCAATCTTGGCAATCACAGCATTCCATAAATCCACAGAGGAGCCATGGAAAGCAAAGGGAATACCCAGGAAACGAAAGACTTCCCCATGCTGGACCCATTTCCAGCCAAAATTGTTAAGCCAGGTAGGGATTGGAAGAAGAGACTGTCTTAAGCAAAGGGATTTAGACCATTGAATAACAGATCCAGAGGCTTGACAAAAGGTGTCCAGGCACTGCAAGGCATTGGATATATTCTCCTCATCCTCGATAAGAGTGAGAAAGGAGTCATCAGCAAAGTGGCCATTAACAAGCTGGGAATAGGAATCAGGCAGAGAAATGCCACGAACTAATCCAGAGGAGACAGAGTTGGCAAGCAAGTAGCCAAAGCCTTCAGCAGCAAGCACATACAAAGCAGGAGCCAACGGACAACCTTGCCGGATGGATCGAAAAAGCCCAAAAGTATCAGATTGGGACCCATTGATGGTAATGCAAGCAGAGGCATCGCCAAAAAGCATTTCCACAGACTGTAAAAAGCGAGGACCGAATCCAAGAGCTTGAAGCATAGCCAGAATAAAAGGCCATTCAATGCGGTCATAGGCTTTGACAAAATCAATTTTGAGAAACAGGGTAGCCTACTTAGAATGGCAAGCCCATTCCATCCCTTCCCAGACAACAATAATGTTGTCAAGAATATACCTGGACTTAATAAAACCAGTTTGCTCCAAGCGGACAATAAGAGGAAGGAGATGTCTGATTTTAAGGGCTAAAGCTTTGGCAATTATCTTGTAGGAGACATTCAACAAGGTGATGGGCCTCCAATTGCAGATATCCTCCGGATCACCAGATTTAGGTATGAATTTGATATTTCCTTTATTAATTAAAGTACCCAAACTTTTATTATGAAAGGCCTCGAGATAGACTTTGTGCAGGTCAGGACCAACAACATCTCAAAGATGTTTGTAGAACTTGCAGGGGAAGCCATCACATCCTGGAGATTTATCATTGGCCATAGAGAAAGCCGCTTCTCTGAGATCAGAGATGGTAAGCAATTGCTCACAAAAGGCACGCTGCTCGACCGCTAGGCGGTTTGGAGTAACAACAATACAAGCCTTCAGAGCCTCTTCCTGGGCCGCAGAATTACGCTATGAGACAAACACTTGTTCATAGTGCTGAACAAAAGCTTGCAGAATGGCCGGAAATTCCGTAAGTGTGTCAAATCCTTGCTTTATCTTTTAAATACCCACATTGGTATGACGGGCTTCATTATCCAAAGAAGCCAACCAACACGTTAATTCTACCTCCATTTTTAGCTCTTAAGCAAAGAAGTTTTATGCTCCCCGATAGGTTAATCAGATTTGAAATTGAAAAACAAGTGTGTTGGGTGTGAGTCTCAGAATTATAGAATTGGTTCAGCCATTTCTGCAGATAGAAACAGAACACCCCAACAGAAAGCAGCTTTGGCATGCTATGAATTGGAGGAGAACGGGCTGATCTCTGCAATTATAACTGCATTCATTCCCCGCGGTCCAATACATTCTATTCACGCACTGTTCATGCGATTCCTGCCTCTGTCCCCGAATCAAAATCGATTGGGCCTTGGGGATGAAAGGGAACTGTCGTCTGTACGTTTGGCAGATGTGCAGAAAAACGTTCTTGTGCAGTTGCAGTGAAAGTTGATCCTCATCACCATTGTTTTGTTAATTAGGCATCCTTCTCAGAAAACATAACACAGAAACGGAAGAAGATGGAGGGGAAAAGCAAGGAAAGGAGAAGAGATGGAATTGAAATATGTTGCGCGGGGGCGTATAAAGAAGAGGGCGGGGCTCTGAGAACTTCATTTGCTTTCGATTCAGGGTTATCTCTATGCGACTAACCCCTACAACATCCCAACATGGGGAAGCCTTCCCACATACGTTAATGTTATACTTTTCTCTTGAACAATTTCGTTGCCCTTTTCAAAACTCACGTAAATGGAGTGGTAATTGATCTGTAGGTTCTGAACTGGAGTCGGGAGAAAGGCTCATTGTCTCGAGCAGTGTGTTCCCTCAGCTGCTGCAATATATTTACAGTAAAAATGTTAACGGCAACTGTTTCCGGCGGAAGAAAGCGCTGCCGACCAAATTCGATCGTTGGTCTTCACAGGCAGCTGACTGAGTTCATATAGAAACGCCAGAAGAAAGATTATGGCCGCTAGAAAAAAGATTATGGAGAGTTTCTAAAGAATTCTATGATGAAGCACGCGTCTATAACAAACATCATGATACCCGCGTGGAATTTGGTTATGGATCATGTTTCATTGTTGAATTTTTTAACCTTCATATTTACTTATAATAAAAGGTTTGAAAGGTGTCCAGGAAGATAGCCCTGCCATAAATACGGTAATGTATCCTCTCTTCTATCGAGTTCAAGAATCTAAGAGCCGTAAAAACCCGATATTTAAAGATATTCTTTTCATTTATGTGAATATATTGAATCAGCAGCTATATGGAGTTAGGTATTGGTTCATCTCAATTTTTTTTTAAAATTGCTCTGCCCACTTTTTCTCATCCACATAGTTGAAAGGACAATCATGAGGTATGCCCCTCGCCATTTTTTAAAAAGTTTTATATGGGGACATCTGTATACGGTCGGATGTGTTTATTTTATCTGTTAAATGAAGGGATTGTTTCTGTGGTCAGTTTGCAGCTTTGAGTTTGTATGGAGGTTTCCTTGACCAATCAATTTTGTATAGTTTTGAAATCAGTGTAGTGGGTAGATGTTGCGAAAGGTGTATATTGCAGGGGGGAATGGGCAATTTGGAGAGATACCCATGTGCGGAAGTGCAGTGCAGAAACCGTAATGAAGATAAGTTCATGCTAAAGTTCGATGCGTTTCACTTTATTGAAATTCGTCTAACAATTCAGAGATAGGGTTTGTAGGGTTTGAACGAGATCTTGTTTTGTTTTGGTTTCACGGGAACTATTCTTTCTGGGACATGGATTCAGTTCTGGCAATGTGTCTGAATGAATATAAGCTGCCATCTGTGACATGGGGTGATTATTCGGGCGCCAAGAGAAGCCTATTTCCAAAGTGATTACTTGAAAAGCCCAGGAATAGTGCCAGATGAATTAGAAGATATATAGCTTCTTCAACAGTCGATGTTATGCGAGAGAGAGTTGAATTACGAACACATGTGTATATATCAGTTTCCATATCCAGTTTATTGATCTGTGGATATTTATATACTATTGGCGTTTTCGATGATCAATGAATATCTAAATTTTGTTAAAAAATAAATTATAGATGTTATGTATGAAATTTTCATTTAGTATACCCAACCTCCGCAATCTCGATTCGTCTCACATTTCCATTTCTGCTTTTTGTTTCAAGAGATTTCAAGGCTATTTGAGCAGCTCCAGTAAATGCTTTTACTCGAGGATGATCAATTTGATAAAGTTGGTGAGGTGTTGAGCATCTGAAACATTTGGAGAACTCAACCTAGTTATTGAAAGGGCATATGGATCGGGCTCCAGCAAGTAACCCTGTAAGTTTGAGGGTAACAGATTTAGGCCTCATCGATATTGAAAAGGACCTAAACTAAGACCTTTATTCCGCTGAGCGGTGTTAATCAGTCAGATACTAATTGAAAAACCTTTCTCAATTGATGCTTGACCAGTTTAATTTGACATGCTATTTCGACAGTTACACTTGGCATTTAGAAAGATAGTTTTAATGGTTTGTTATCTTGTCATACAGTAGACAAAAATTTCACAACTAAAAGGATGGTTGGGCTGTGAAGAAGAGACTCACGGTATTGGACATGATTGACGTGAGTAACTGAATCAAAGAAGGTAAGGCCAAATGATTTGAAAGAATATCATTTGGAGGAATAGCACTGCTAGCATATACTGCATTTCTATCAGTTCTTCATTGGCCAAAGCATTGGAATGAATTCAAGGTGATTGCACTCAGAGATATCCGGGTATGCATGGAAGTGATGAAAAAATGCAGGCAATTGTATGGCTGAGCTTGTTGTGCCCTTAACAACGCAGTGTGATATTCATCAAGTAAGTTCCATCAATATTTCTTTTACGCAAATTGTTGAATGAATCAATAGTTTGATATTTCCCCACATTAAATTGGTTTAAAGCATCAGTCATAGGAGTTTCAGAGAGAATGAAAGTTTGTCTGTAAAGCGGTATAGGTACATGTGGATGACCACAATCTGACTTTTTAAACCAAATTTTCAGATATTTGATGCACTTTGCTTGGATAGTATAGCTTTTGATATTTGATGTACTATTTTGGCTCTGATAGTAGTTTGATGTATATGGGATGGATTGCTCGCTGCACACCAGTCTGACCTCTGGTCTCCCTTCACCATCTTGATATTGTGGAACCCATCTTTCCCAACCCCAGGAAAGTACTGGCATTGCAACACCTCTCCAAGCCTATCAAGTTGGATTCTGCAGCAATTTTTCAACAATCCATATGTTATGACATCAAAATGAAATGGTATATTTTAGTATCATGATTTATGCAGTGCAGGATTTTTAGGGGCTTTATCTCCCCTAGAGAACTAGAAATGCCCTCCAGAACCTTCCTGAGTTGGTACAGAAAAGCTGTTTTTACAGGCTATCCATTCAATTCTAGGCCCGTAACTAGGCATCCCCATCAGAAACCATTTGCTTTCTATATGAACAGTGTGATCTATGATAGTCCTAAGAGAAATAATATCATAAGAAATTACAGTGAACATGAGGTTCCTCCAACTGAATGGATATTGAGAATGGCTTCTCCTGAGATCATTGAGTGGATCATGGTTGTGAAGAGACCTAGGACATTTGTGTCACATCAAGCAAGGAATTTTTCACTCTTCTTTCATCGAATAGAAACCTAGTACATTTGTGTCACATCAAGCAAGGAATTTTTCGCTCTTCTTTCATCGAATTTCAAACAGTTAATCATCTTCACAAATTTCAAACTCTGGCAATGATTTGTTCAAACTTGAAAAATGCATTTTGATAGCTTTTTTGGGGGAAATTTAATGAGTTTTTCAATGTGATTCTTGCAGTCAACAAGGAGAGGATAATATCTTCAAAGAAAATATTTTTTGAAATTGGAGTGGGTCAGTGCAAGGAAGATGAGATCATTAGATTAAGCCTTGAAATGATTAGCCATCTCAAAATTTCAAGCAGGTTTGTGGAGTGGAAGCATCGTAATAGAAGTTGTTTGTTAGCTGAGCTTTTAGAGATATCCATGTGTTATTAGACATATCTGTAGTTTGTATGCAATCGCGTAGCTTAGCAATGATTCCACTTATCTAATGGTTCGATTCTGGGGAAGTTTTAGTATCGATATGAAGTATTGAGATCTTTTTAGTGTATTCGATTTTTAAGTCATCTCTTTTAGAGTAGAAGTGCTTTTTAAATGTGTGAATAAGAATAAGTGGTAGTGGTAGGTAATTGAGTAGTATATAATAAAAATCAAGAGACTTGTATGATGATGTCAAAACTATTTTATGCGTTTGAAACTCATATTGAGATATAGAAGGGAATAGCTTCCTTACAATTAAGAGTCTGTTAACTTTTGCCAAGGTTTTGATCTATTTTCTGATTACTTCCAATAAATTTATGTCAATTTATGTTATTCTCTGTCCAATTTGACTATAATTTAAGGTGAAGATAGTATGCTCATTGATTCCATAAACATACCTATATCAAGTTTCATTTACTTCACATTTCCCTTGGACTTCTATCATTTTTACTACACCTGGATTTGGTGTTTTCCCACCATGTGATTTGTTTCATTTTTCGCTAGTATATATTTATGATAAATTTAGAAAATTTTATTCATGGGTTAAAAAGAGGTTAATGGTTGAATACAAAGACCCTCATTGTGCAGCCAGAGGTACACTTGGCAAACACGTTTTTTCATTTCTTCCACCAAAGTACACATACTTTGTTGAAGGTCTTTCAAATATCATGTGTTTAACTTTACATTGTTCTCGTTCACAATTTTCACATGCTCATCCAAGACTCTTATTCTCTGCCACCATCCATCCTCATCATAAAAAGTTGATTATTGGAGTTGTCTAATAAGTACTTATTAGCTGAGGTTAAATGTTGATTATCATAGTGTTCAGTAAGAGTAGGAGTAAGATCTACGGAAGGGAGGAGGTTTTAAGATTGTACTCATGTAATGACAGCTGAAAAGAGATACTGCATGGAAATTACAGTGACCGAATCTCGTGTTTGTTGTTCTCATGCACTGCCTCTTCCCTGGCTGCAACCAGTCCATTTATTTGGATCACACACAGGTTTCAGTCTCATCTTTTGTTTACAGTATGTAATATGAGATTCCTACTAATGAACAGCTATTAGTAAAAAAGTGTTTTGAATTTTCATGTTTTCTAGAGACAGTTATGCAGTATTTTTTTTCTTTTGGATCTTATGGAATTCATGTTTTTCAGTTGAAATGTTATATCAAACTTTTATAGTTTGTGATATTGAATATGAATTTCTCCAATTTTTAACTGTAAAATTTTGCTAAATCAATTTTTAGGCATTAGAGAAGTCATTGCCCACTGTTTAACATGCATCATGAAGTTAATTGTTATTTAGGATTTTTTAATGCAGCTACTGAAGTCACAGCATGGTTAGATACTAATAGCATTATATATATGAATATGCTCCAAACTGAAGTCTACACATGTATCTTTTGCACCATCATTTATATCACAATTACTATCTGCAAACTGCCATATAAAAACTGGTTGAATTTATTTTTAAATTTGATATCTCTTGGTGAATTTTACATAATTTTTAAAAAATATAGGTATGCTAAGTTCTAGGGTAAGTTCTATGTGAGGGTCTTGGAGCAATGTGTTTGACAATGATATACTACCGTGGGGCTTCTAAGTTCATTTCAAAGCATGTTCCATTTATCATCACAGTTTGGAATCATTGGAAGCAGTGCCACAGGCAACCAATACAGTTTATGTATGTCTGACAAGCCCGTGCTGACAGGCAGCACTTGGCTTACCTGATGTGGCTTTATTCCAACTCTTCAATTACTAAAAGTTTTCTAATTAAGGGGCGGTTTTAAATAAGAAAAGAGAGAGTAGGATTTTGATGTTGTTCACGATAGCTCGTGCTAAGTTCTAGGTGTGAGGGTCTTGGACCAATGTGTTTGACAGTGATAGATTACCACGAGGCTTTTAAGTTCATTTCAAAGCATGTCCCCTAGAGAAATATTGTCATCATCAGTGGATCCAAAGCCATTTCAAACAGCCTTAAATTCTGCTGAAATTGACTTCCTTTAAATTTAATTATCTGGGTTTTGTTGCTATGACTCCTTTCCTGGTAAAATTTCTTTCTTGATCATCTCTTTCAAACTATCTTCTTCTTTGTACTCTGAAGAGAGTAGATGGGCATTCAGCTCCAAAGTTTTGTAACAGATTTCTCTTCCATCAAATGAATGAAAACTAGGCACAGGGCCTTATTGTGATGCCATAGAATTTTGTTAACAATATTGTACGCTAGTGATTTCACCTCATGCATTCTTTTTTCGCCTCATGGAATCTAACCATAATGTATGATGCACATTAGACTTTTTGGAATCTAACCATAATGCATGATTCACAGATGAATTTTTGAACAATTATTTATTCCTTGAACACTTCTAGTTGTAGATGATTTTTGTTAAAGTCCCTTGACTTGAGCGCCTTTCATATAGTTTCCTCCTCTATGGGATAAGTATTGTTTCTTTCAAGATCGCATGGATCATGTTTAGTGCAGCTTCTTTAACATAATTATGTGTACTTGTCACAGATCACTTGTTTGGTTTTTCTACACCTATGTGGTTAAGGTTGGAGTGTTCCTGAAGATCCTTCTTCATTGATCACGTCAGGTTTATCATCAATTGCACTATGTTTCAATATCCATGGAGAGTTGAGATACTTCATATTCATTTGGGAAAGGTGTCATTAAGGTGGGATAGCATGTAATTCCTTCATTTCTTCCTTTTTTCCTAATTAATTTTTGAGTGGAATGTTAGTAGACAAAGTTTATATTAAGCAAACTTAACCTATATGTTAGTATCCAAGTTATGTGCAATTTTGGGCCTTTTCCTGCCCAGGATGTTTTCACCTTATGGTTTATTTTGTCTTTGCATGGATGATTACATCCTTCAATCTATTCTTCCCTTGTGTCGATGGTTATGTCTTGTAGTATATTTTGCCTTGGCATTGACAATTTTGTTCTTAAATGATCCCAAATCAAGGTTTATGGTTTGGAATTATCCATATGTGAACTAGAGACATGGTTCATCCTTATCCATAAGTGATCAATGGTCACAGTTACTAATATATGGAAACTTGTTTGTTATTGACATATGAGAAATTGTTTAGTTGGTCTTTTGCTCACCTGCCCCTCATGTTTCCTATAAATAGTACATGAGACGAATGGAGATGAGAGAGTGGAAGCTGGGTCTCAAAATTTCATTTTGTAAAGTTGGATATTGCAGTAAAAGAGTACTTTGCCCACCTTTTGTTGTATTCTTCCTCATAGAGATTTCACTTTGTGAGCTACTTTTCTAAGGTGTATTACTTATCCTATGTACACACTTCTGTTCAACTTACAGCTAAATCATTTTATTTTTTAACCAGTGTTCGATGAGGATGTGTCTCCCCCAAAAAACCCCTGCATTTTCAATATGGGCTGTCTCCAGGATGTGTGGACATGGGGAAACGTCCCCTTGCCATCCCACAACTGCTGCTCAAATCTTGAGGACATTTTTGAGACACCACCTGGTATGGGGACTCACAAATATTTATTAGTTTTAACTTTACATTTTCTGCCAAATTTTCATTTTCAGTTTTCACTTTTCATACTTATTTTTTATTTGCCTCTAAACCCTCATCTGCAATTTTTTTTACTTATTTCTGATTCACCCCTAAACTCGTACCCACCATTGTTAATGTTCAATGCAATCATCGCCATGTTTTTAATTGTAGTTTAAACTTGGTATACCAAAGTTTCAATTTCAATTCTTATAGTTATTCCTTGCATCTTTTCATAACTAATAGTTAGTCCTTACATCTTTTTCATAACTAAAATATGTATTTGTGCCACTCCATTACGGACATTGCATTGCCATCCCCTGACGTTCCCAAACTTAGGCCATTGGTACCCTTGTACCCCCTTCACGGTCAGGTTTACTCTGTAGAACTATGTTTTGGAGTTAAAGGAACTGAACTTGGAGAATTATGTAGAATCTCAAAATTGAAATACATATATCATTATATGTGAAAGAATCTTTTAACCTTACATAATAAAATGACTTTTTTTATATATATTCTTTGTTTGGTGTTTATCTAAATCAAATATAAGTTTAACTATTAATAAAATAATAAAATTGAAGCACTGTAGCAACCAGCTCTTCAGATCTTTAAGGGTCCTGTCCCATGGGGAGCTTAAGCTTCTATTTTTAAGGAAGAAGAGGTCCTATGAAGAAGAATACAAATTGCTATAGGATTATTTGGAATCTTCTCCAGGAAAATAGGAGCCCCTGCATTTTAGGGCTGCATATTTGAGCAAAAAAATATGGTGGGGCTAGAACTTGCTCAACCAGCTTAAGAAATTTATTTGTTGCTTGTCAAACATCTAAAATTTTGAAATTTGTTTTAGTATTATATTCATTGATATTGTGGTTCTATTTAATAATTTATTGTATTTTTACTTATGTTTTTGTCTTGTAAAATTAAAGTAAAATTTTAATAGATAAATTTTATGATGGTTTCTTCCATTTACTTATATTTTGTGGTCATTTTTTTAATTTTAAAAATATGTAATAGAAAAATCTGTGAGGAATATATTTGCTATTATAAAAAAACTTTACTGTCAAAATTCTAATATTGAAATCTCAATCATTTTATTTGTATTACCAGCTTCCTTCAATTTTGGAATTTAAACTTTTAAGCTGAGTGCATATGAAATTTATAAGACCACTCGATTTAAAATATTCCTAAAAACTCTCAATGGCACCCACCCTAATATAGGAGTGACCGTAACAGGAGGAAAGGGCCTTCCATTCTTCCATTCAGACCAAAGTGTTTCAGGGCAGCACCAGTTCAGGACAACCCTTGGCTTCAAAATGTTGACGATCTGTTTTTTCTGATTTTCGAAAATTTTCCACTCTAGTGAAAAAAAAAATACGATAATGGGTTTGGACTGTTGATAGAAATAAGTTATTAGGCTTTGCACTGCAGGAAGATATATGTGATAAGTCACATTTTTTTCAAGAAAATGCTGTAGCTATTACTACTGGGTTTTGCAGGGATTGTACCTTATCTTCACGGAGCCAAAGTTTTTTCAATTCTGTGCACAAGAGGGGACTGTACCGTGCTGTAAGATCAGTTCTTTAACCTACTAGTAATGCCCACAATCTATCTTTGAAACCTTCTTACAAAAATCTTGATATTTAAGTTTTTTATAAAATCTTGAATACCAACTTGAAAATTTCACTACATTTGATCTTCTAATTCCATGACTTACTGCTTTGAATTGGATCATGATGATTTTTTTCCTTGCCGGTGGTATTCCTAATTTAAAGGCTATATGGATTTTGTAATTGTTTTATAGGCTGAAGGGCTTGCTGTAATGAATTCTTTAGCTGTTAAGGGTTTTGTCTTAAACCTTATCAAAGAATCTTCTGTTACAAATTGTGTATTGTCATTTTAGTGGGACTGGGGAATGTAACTTCTGTATTACAATTTTTTCATTTGGTACAATTTCCAGTACCCTGACAATATTTTCTGTGCATTCCTTAAATTTTTCAATACGCACAAGAAGATTTCATTGATTTTGTGCTTCTATAACTGGACTCATTGTTTTTAATTGGATCATATTAATTTTTATTCTTCTCTGTGTAAGACTTCGTTTAATGAGAAATTTATAACTATTTTGCAGGTTGAAGGGCTTCCTGCAATGAATTAGTCAGGTGTTTGTCTTAAACCCTGTGTTCCACGGGGACGCGTCCCCTACCCTTGTACCTGTTGATGTGAGTTTTGTACCACTACATAACATATAGGATTAAACACTTGATACAGGATATCAAATGCTCAACCCTCTCTTGAAAAGTATATACTCACGAAGGACGTGAGGAAACACTCCAAGGTTCTTTACACCTGTGGATCCTAACTCAGTTACAATGATGTGATTTGCTGGTAATCACGTCGGCGGGCTT
>MU224310.1:348748-365380 GCA_018584345.1 Thuja plicata | reverse complement strand
CCCCGTCCCCGTAACCTAAAACGTCCCCATACCGGAAACTCCGTGGAGCATAGCTTAAACCTCGTCAAACACTTTTACTGTCACTAACTGCATACTGTCATGACAGTGGGGAATGCAACTTCCAAGCTGCACTTCAAGTTTTTAACCTGTTACAAGTAATACCCTGCTTTGGCAGAACGTAAGGATTCTATGTTAAGGAAGAATCTAATTGGGATGACAACGCACTGAACAAATTCTGAGACACTTAAAATATAGATATTACTAGCAGTTGTGCTTTTTGGGACTAGTGTTAGGATGGTGGAGAGAAACAGAAAAGAAATTAACTTTTGGATTTGGGATGATAATTTGACCTATGTTCAAAATTGGTGCTTGTAGAACTTAATTGGTGAGTTTGAGTTTGATTTTGAGGTAGCGAAGCTTAGGACTCGAAGGGTAGTCCACCTTTCATAATATTAATTTGGCAAGGCTTTTTTCTGTAGCAGTTGCACAAAATCCTGTCTGTAACTGATGAACATTTTAAAGTATGTTACTTTTTGTTAACCTCGCAATTCCTTGTGTCATACCTAGGGTAGTTGTTGGGGCTACGTTTGTGTTGACATTCAATATATCAACTACAACAGGTGTGTTTTATTAACAACTTTGTAAGAAATCCTTAATTTGCAGTTTAGCTTACACTAATGATGCCAATTGGCATTATAACTTTAATAACAAAAATGATGCAAGTGGCTTATGCATTTTAGTCAAAGAAGATAACAATTTATTTATTTATATCGGTAAATGTTGGAAAATAAATTAATTATCATCCAACTACCACTGTCGGCACCGATCACTATCAGCACAGTAAAGCTAGAAACTTCCAGCACCATCCAATCTGCCGCAGTCCCATCTAGAATGTCTTCATTGTATGACTGCAAACTTCTGGTGTATTCTAAAAACCTCTATTTAAAGAGGCAGTTGTGATGGCTTGAGTATCAGATCTTTATCTGATCATTTGTGATCAATAGAGGATCCTCCATTGGTTTCTCCTCTGTGTGCTTCCTCTCTGTATCCTTTTTCTAAACAGTAAAGTATATATCTTTATTGATTTCTAATATTCGAAAACAAAGGTGGCTGCTCGACCAAAAAATAATATACCCATCCCCTCCCATCCTTGTTTCTGACAAAATTCAATACCCTGCATACTACCAGTTCTACAATCCACCATTTACTCCTTCGGCACACTACACAGTGCTTCTATATGCACATATGTCGATATAAAAATATACATCTAATGCTGTTCTTTACACGGATATACAAAAAAGGACCCGAATCAAAATTCACAGTGACAACCCTATGGAAACAAAACATGACAAAGAGGTCTTGTATGAGAGTGGAATCATGTCCTCATTATGCACTTGTTCTTCTTCGGAACCCCCTGCCTGAGCATTTTGACCTCCTCCTCAACTCTCTTGTAATCAACACTTTAGAATTTCAACCTGCAGCTCCTTCTTTGGTACTCCTGCATTGATTGCAATTTCCCAGTCCTGAACGTAATTCTTGATAAAGCTCCATGCTTGTGCTGCTCCAGCGCGTCGGAGTTCCTTGTCTGAGGATGCTCTCCACAACAGAAAAC
Source organism: Thuja plicata (assembly GCA_018584345.1). NCBI lineage: Eukaryota > Viridiplantae > Streptophyta > Pinopsida > Cupressales > Cupressaceae > Thuja > Thuja plicata. The sequence continues at coordinate 363,768 of MU224310.1, read as the reverse complement.
GGCAGATAGGTGGGGGTCGCCTGGGACATCCACTCAATCTCCCCCATTGGCAATGAAACCTCGACTTGATTTCACCATATATATATATATAGTCAACTTACCGTTTTCATACTTGCACATTTTTCTTACATATTTATCATGGTAGTAGCAACAATAATTTTTAATGAGTTCCCTTCATATTTCATAGATATCTAATAGATGTACACGTGCCTACGAAAGCAAAAATTCAACTATAATAATTGATAAAATTATCTTCCAAAATTCCTTGATGGATTCTCGTAGTCTATTCTAAAGCTCTCTTTTGTTATAGGTGAAGAAAAGGTGGGAAAGGTTATAAAATTTGGCTTTACACCTACTAATTACATATGCTTGAAAGCTTCTAAAGCCTTATTAATTTATCCAAAAATTCAATATTTTGTCTGTACACTACAATCATGACACTTCATGAGATGACACCTCTTTTAGGCATTACCGAACCACTTAGAAAGCTAGACATTTATCATTTTCATGCCAATTATTTTTTGCACGAAGGTTCACTCCAATGATATCAAGAAGTCCAAGTTGATGTTAGATTGTACTAGACACAACCTCATGGATAGTTCCTCATACAAGGAGCAAGCTATGTTCAAAAGCCTTCTCTTTTGAGAATAATATTTCTAAAATATATCAGCCTCATTATAATTGGATAATTTTGGATTTTATAGGGAGATACCACTTTTGTAAGACTAGCGATTCTTGCAATGTTAAGATGAAACTCGATGCAAAGATTGAGAGTGCTTGGGCTATAAGTTTTCTCCTTGGAATAATTAAAGGAAATCACATTCTTTTCATGCCCCTCTTCTGAGGCCTTTGCTAAAGTTTGGTTTCAAACCAATTTGAGTGAAAGGTTTCTTGATTGTTGTATTATGGTTTTTTTTTCAGTGATGTTCTTTTGCTAGTTTCAATTTGTGGTCTCTGTTTCACTTGTAGTGATACTCGTTTTATTAGCCTCTTTGGCTGTTTTTATCTTTGCAGATTCTTCAGTGACTTTTCTTGATTGTTTAAGGGTCTCAAACCTTTCAAATCCCTACTTATGTCAATCAAAACCTTATACCTTGAGTACTTTGACTAAATTAATTACTTAATACCTACTTAATAAAATGATTGGGAAAAAGTAACCTTCATTACTTTTTCCTGTAATATTTAATCTATCTCAATAGTTTCCCATTCAATCCTAGTCATTAAATCTGTGTACATGGACCAAAATTTAAACTTATTTTGTACTTTAAGGTAATGCCAAGCATGGGGCAATCTTCTTATTTTCAATAAATTCCTAGGATGTTTTCAAATAAATGAATAAATGTACTCAAATAAAACACAACATATTTATAGATGTAATGTTTCCTAAGTTGGCTAATAGAGACTAATAAATCCATTAGAATCAACTAAAATTGAACTCTTAAGCCTTCAAATTTGGAAGTCCAAAGTTGATGCACAATCTCAATTCTTAGCATGGAAAGTTCTTCATGTCAAGTTGCCTGTTGGTAACTCTGCCCACTTGTCCTTTTTGTACCAAATTAGAATCCATTAGACATTCCTTTTGGTTTTGCACTCATTCTCATAACCTATGACACTCTTTGTTCACTGCCTTGTCTGCCTTATTTGCTCGAGTATGGTCTTGGAAATCAACTCTCCTTAATGCTTCTCCATCCTTCAATATTCTATCTCACACTTGTAGACGTTATTCTCAAATTCTTTTGGAAACTCTGTTGCAATGTTGTCTTCTCTAACAATATCCTTCTACTGGAGATAGAAACTCAAATGATATGTGCAAAGATGCCTCTCCAAATAGTAAATTTGCAAACAACTTGGCTTAACATTTCACAAGATCACAAAATTCATGTCCTTCAACGTTGCATACAATTATTGAAAGCAGTGAAGATCTGACCAATTAACACTCTCACAGTTGGAAAATGCCGAAAATGGAGCTTGTTGTTCATGTTGTTTTATATGGAACTACCTACTATTTCTTATGGAGTTGTTCATATGCTTGTATGTTCATGAACTATTATCTTTTCCAATTTCTTTTTTCAGCTACTCATTTCATGTATTTGTCTCATGTGACAACCTCTTTTAGCCATATCTATTTTATGACATCTATTGTTCATGTTTCAACTATAGTATTTTTCTATATGCAAATTTATTTTGTGTTTTTTCAATTTAAAAGAAAAAGAAGAAAGTTGAGGATTAAAATCTATGACTATGGAGTGAAATAACCAATTTTGTACTATGAATCTAGCCCAAGTAAACTACCAATATTATTAGGCATGAAGATTGTAAATATAGAGATCACTTATTCAAGGGATTGAAATACAAATTATCATGATCCAAGCCTATGTTCTTTATAAGTCAAGGACTTCAATTATTACATTATATTCAAATAAATCCTAAAGCACATTAGAGAAGGGTGTGGTATACAATGTTCCTCATTGCAAATGTAAAGAAACCTCCATTATGAAACTTACTAAAAGCTAGAAAAATCTAATTGCATGCTTGAAGTAAATACCATATTAATTTTGAAATAAAAATTTAAAGATTAATTTAAAATTTAATCTTTAGTTTCACACAACCTCCTATTCCTTAGTCTAAATATTGCCTTCTCAGCTTCTAAATATTGCCTTCTCATCTGACTTCTAATAGTCATTAAATATATTTATAGAAGTGATGCATCGACATCTCTATTAAATTGATTATCTAAGAATGCCTTTAGTTATGAATATCAAAATTTCATTTCCTTTTAATTTTTCTTATCTTTTTTAATATTAAATATCCACATCTCTATTAAATTGATTATCTAAGGATGCCTTTAGTTATGGACATCAAAGTTCCATTTCCTTTTAATTTTTCTTGTCTTTTTTAATATCAAATACATTTTCTCTTATCTTAAACATTATTTTAGATTTTATGAATTTATCTATTTAAGAGAACAGTTTTTTTGGTATCATATAATTGATTGATTCATCATCTTAAAGTCCTATTTTTAATCTAAAAATTCCTTATTATAAGGAATATATAAATATTACAAAAGTTCTTTAATTAAGCCGATACACGCGTGAAAACCATTCTCACGTAGAATACCTATCTCACGCCCCCAATACTGCCAAACTTCCAGTTTTCACCTATGATGTGGTTGGAATGCTTGATGACCTGAGAGCCAGAGCTTCAACGACATGGGTCTTGGACCTGTTCGTCAGCACTGGAAGGGCGAGTGTGAAACTGGTACAAACTTCAAGGCCACTCTCAGTAACAAAAAAATTGTGGGTGCATGGTTTTCGTTTTCGTTTTCGTTTCAATTATGTAGAGGTGCTTAGGAAGGACAACAAGAACGCCCTCCATTTTGGTTTTGAATTTGGCAATGTTCGAACTATGAAAGCTCTGCTATTCAAGTCCATAAACCCCTCGTTTTTAATCAACCACACCAAAAATGATGGTCAAACGGCTTTTTACAAAACAACAACGATTTGGATACTGGTTTTCGAGGTAAAGTAATTGGAGAAATAACACTGGTAAGCATCAAAGATATGCTCTATAAATTTCATAACCATTAACTGGTAAATCTGCACCGTTTTAGATCGTGTTCCTTTTTAAAAGAATGATTTACAAAAGCTGCGTGATTGATATAGCATCTATCATTGTTGATATTAAGCATAATTGAATGAAAACATCGTCTTCTCAGTTATTTTGCAGATGTTATATATCCAACATTGCTTAAAGTATCACGATGGAATGTAAATGCAGTAGATAACAATGGTCTTGCTCCGCTGGGTGTTGTTAGAGACAAAATAATGAACATGTCTCAGATTTTATTCACGAGACGAACTCAAAATATATGGCACCCACAGAACAACATGGAATGAGTTTTTTCTCAAAAGGTTTACACACTGTTATTGGAATATTTCCCGGATAGTGAGGTTAAAAAGGGCCCAAACATAAAGCAAAGACAATCTATCACTCGTTGCAATAATCATTTTTACGGTGTCATTATAGGACTTCAGAGTGACAATGCTGTTCCCTTGCGAATGCATTCCAATGCACCCCACTGCTCTACCGTATATAATGCACTACCTTTCTGCTTTTCCTTACTTGCCAATGTTTATGTTAAACAATTCAGAGTGAGAAAGAGCAATAACTTTGGGTATGGATGCCTCGTAGACGTGGTTACATCCTCTTTGAGGCAACATATAATAAACATCTTCTATTATAGGCATTTGTAACTGTAGGAGAGGAAAAAGAAGAAAATATTTGCATGCAAGGCAACCACAATCTATAAAAGCATACAAATAACAATCCTATCTTAACATTAGAGCAATTGAGAAAGAGTATTAAAAATATATGCAAATAAACATAATAAAAACTCCCTTAAATGAACTCCAATGTTCTTTCTTGCTTCTCAAAATGAGTTGATGTAGCTCCCATGATGATTTTGCACTTATCCATGAAAGCAATTTGGCATGATAACGAGAAGATTCAAAATATGTGGTTCTTTCCAAAGAAAGACAAAATGAGCTCAATTTATAGAAGATGAGAGCTCAAATTGTAAAATTAGTAATTAAATGTGCAAAAAGGAAAATATCATAAATTATGACAATTGACAAATTTGAAAAGCGAAACTTGTCATTAATTATGACAACTTATGACAAATTGAATGCACAATTAGAAATTAGTGAGTGAAGAAAGGGAAATTTCTCATAAAATATGACAAATATGACAAAAGGAAAATAGAAGGCGGGGGCTAAAATTGAGGAAGTGGAGGCTAGAAAAGAGGTATGAGTGGATAATTAATTTTTAAATTGATTCCACTCATGCTAGTAAATTAGGAATTAGGAAATAGAAAAAATAGAAATTAGGAAATTAATAATAATTCCCAAATTTGACATTAGATAATCAATTCATATAATTAATTAATTATGGGAAAAAGAGGGAATATTGAGATAAATAAAGTTTATTTATTTATCATAGGTTAGGACTTAGGAATAGGGAATAAATTAATGCTTATTTACCCCTATAGAAGATGAATTAATTGTATTGACATGATTAAAATGATCAATTATGAAAAATGACATTATTAGACATGATCAAAAGATCAAATTGATCAGAATATGATGATAATTAGGGATAAAATTTAGTAATTAATTAAATAGTTTTCATTATTTAATTAATAGAAGAATGACACAATATTGGTGATCAAACACACAATATAGAAGACATGTTAAAAGGGGGCACAAGCATTGAACCATTTTTTAGTGTCTATAGTAACAATTGGGTTCTTTAACTGTGCTAAATTTTCTATACCATGCAGTCAATGCCATGGTGATCTCTTTCATAACCGAGGTATATTTTGTGTTAGCACTCTATAGTTTCTAACTTGCACTTAAAGTTTGTACGGTGGAATCCATTGCTATAGTGTCATTCCCAAGTTGAACCAAAAAAAAACATTGAGTCACCATTACAATAAAGGGGAAGACACTATAATTTTGGGCTTCTCATGATTCTAGGTGGAAATCAAATCACTTCCAATTTATTATTGCATCTTATTTGACAAGTTCTCTTCTTACACTTAAGGTTTCACGTCCACATCATCAAATATGATGTCACATCAATTTTATTTTTGTCAAGGTGTCCAAAAATGTCTAAAAAAAGTTAGACGCATACTTGTGCATGTTGTGTTGGTGTGACATTACATAGTTGGTTGCATTATAGACTAAGGAACACATTGCATTTAATCATGGATAGTTATCACCGACACTATCTACTTTAAAGTCATAACTATTGGTGTAATATTGACAAAAATACTAGGCACTAAACCGAAAAGTGATATGATAAATATTGGAACATGCTCAACTACGGGGTCATTTCCCTTACATCATCTGGATTTCTACTCTAATAAAAGCTCTTCTTCAAGTATCATTATTAGTGTTCTTCCTAGTGTCCTTTATTAAGTAATCATTAGTAATTGTACACTGAACAAATTATAAGTTTGTCATATAAATTTGTACTATTACCATTTATTTCAATATATTTTTATCAAAATGATTATTATTACTTTGTTAAATATAATATACTTTGCACTAAATTTTAATTAATAATTATTTAATATAAAGTGCATGAACATGTTTTTTAAAGGATTATTATTATTTGCAAATGATAAATTTATAATTAACGAATGAAATAATAATAAGTTTTTAAATTTAACTAAGTTTTTAAATTAATTAGGGTGAACTTGTTATATTTTTTAAGATACTATTTAGTTTTATGTAGAATCATCCAAGTAATTATTATCATGGCAACAATCTCATTTTAAAATGTTGAGATTGACTTTATTAATTTTTGTTTTTGAATATTCCTACTTTATTTTATGTTAAAATAAAAATACTTCAATATTCCAAGAAGGTAGAGAGGCACACCCAAAGCGTTTAGCAGAATAGAGTCTAGAACAAAGACCATAATAACAACATTATGTAGCCGTTATCCAAAATTTCCCCATCTGGTAAATCTTTGGATACAGGTGGAGTAAGTGTGGCTCCCACGAGGGTTGAGCCCAGCCTATGAGAAAGACCATAAATTTTCTGGTCTTGGTTGTGTCCTCTGCTATCTTTTCAGCTCTCTGCTTTTACCTTGTTCATAAAAAATAACCTAAGTATGCAAAAAACCCTATGAATTTGGTATAAACCCTAGTTGCTCGGCCATACCTTTCTATTTTCTCATTACCTTTTTGGGCCCCTTAAGTTCCCTAAATTCCATGTGCACATTTACATTTGCCTTTAGTCTCCTAGTCGCATAATGGAAAAGGAATATTCCATATCCTCTAGCGACCCCGAGATTGCCTTAGTCGCGCAGTCTCCATAAAGAAAGGAATATTCTCATTTGACCAAGAGACTCAGCGATGATCGTTGGATCATGTTTGATCAAAGGGCAGTTGGGTGATCTCTTCAAGTAAACTGAGGTTAACAAAATACCCAGAAATCTCGCGACTCAATATATTTTTCTAACCCATGGGTATAACTTATGTTTAGGCATGGTCAGGTTAAATCCTTTCGGTCGCTAGTTCTAGTGATGGAATCAGGGTTAAGCAAAATGATTAGAGATCACAAGACTGCATTGTCGCCAGGTCTTTGAATGAACTCATGGTTAGAGATGGGTTAAGTCAAGATCAGTTTTGATGTCATTGTCAGAGGTAACGAGGCAGTGGTAAAAAAATGATAAAGTGACACATGGAAATAAGTGGACCTAGATTCTATGCATTTAGTCAGGTGATCGCATGATGCAGATAGAATATTCTGATTTATCTCGAGAATAAGAGACTTCCTTCAGTTGCTTAGTCTCGTGAAGGAAAGGAATATGCCAAAAGTATTCAGAGACTTAGCAACTACTGTCGATGATAAAGGAGATCTAACGCTTGTCGCGCGGTCTTGTGATATAGCCAGGGTTAATAGAAAGATCAGGTGACTCAGCGACAATATGAAAAAGAAACGAAAGGTGAGTGCAGAGATAGGGCACGGGTTAAAGTCAGTCACCGGTCAAAAGGATGAGATCGACGATTATGTTTTAAGGTGAAATCAATTTTGTATCTCAGCCGTTGATGCAGATATTTGTGCCTCCATTGACCGTCATCTTTCAAACATTTCAAATGTTCAAATATATGATCTCGAAGGTCATGGCGGTGGCGTAAGTTTTCAAGTTGCAGACAGAGAGATAAGTTGAGCCGACTTCTCTAGTCACATTTATGGAAAAGTGGGATATTTTCAAGATATATCTGATATTCTGAGATATTTCCAAGCCTGCATTGATGGGAAGAATTGACAGTATTAGGGTTTCTGATTATTCTATTGCAAATGCATTGAAACCCTAGTTCTAGAATCAGATTGACTCCTGAGCCTTTGTGCTAAAGGAGTAGTGTATATAAGTTAGTTTTCAAGATTTTTAGCTAAGAGTTTTCCCATTGTAAAAGTTATCTGAGGCGTTCTTTCTTCCCTCTAATTTTGGCAATTTGTAATCTTTCATTGGAATTGAGACTTTGTGGGAATTATTTGTGACATTTTTTTTCTGTTCTCTAATTTCCCTCTCTCTGTATTTTCTCTTAATGAATATGATGCATTGTTTTATATTAGAGAAGTCTTAGATTCCAGAACCCTTCTCTTTTTCAGCATCTTTGCATGCTATTGTGGATGATTTTGATTTAGATAGTTTTGTGGATTTTGTTCATCCCTAACTATTTTGTCTCATTTTTGCGTCCATTTGATGAAGTGAACATTTGCTTGTAGGTCACAATCTGTGTCTAAATTTCTTAGGAAAGCTATTGTTTGTGAAATCTTTTCTTTCTTTGAATAGCCCCTTTCTATTTTGGACCTCTCTGTGAAATACTTATGCAAGCATGTTCAGAAATATTGTGTTCTATTAGATCTAAGAGTCTTCAAGCTGGTGTGGCCATTGTGTTATCTTCACATTTCTTTTGGTGTATCATCTAGTAGGATAGTTTGCTTATTCACTTATTTCCCTTTTATGCATTCCTTCTATCCCTTTTCCCTCAAGAGTTTATTTTCATGTTAAGAAGAAAATTTGGGTTATTATCCAAGAGGAACCAACCTAGAATTTGGAGGTCTCATCTCAGTTAGCAAAGGTCCCACAACCTGGAGATGATTCCCATGTTATACTAGATTATCAAGACTACGAGAGCTTGACCTAGGGTGCAAAATCTAGTGTATAATAGTTTTGGCACACTCGGTGGGACACTTTACTTTCAAATGTTATGTTATCTCTGATATACTGATTGCATAATACAGACCTAGAGAGGTTGTTCTTGTCAAGTATATATGGTGACTCTATTGGTGAAGAACAGAAGATCCAGTCTTGTTCAAAGTTTATGAGAAATATTGAAAAAAGAAGCTTAAAGCTTTCTGAGTTCTTGCAACTACCCTTAACAAGAAAATACAAAGGGAGATCATCTCAAAGATCACCCCCTACAAGGAGGGTACAGTCTACACCACCTGATACTTTAGAAAGGAGACCTTTGCCTTTTCATTTCAGAAGGAGAGGAAGATCTCTAACTAGAGAGCTACAAGAAGATTCAACTCTACCCTTAAATACATCTCACACAGATGATGCTCAGCGGATCATAGCTCCTAGACAGTTTGCCTTTGCACCCTTCAACCAAGGAAGTCCTTTAAACTTTGCTCAACATCATGATGTGCCCTTAGTAGCACTAAAAAGTCTACCCGATTTCACAGGTGAAGGAAAGACAATAACTTTTGAACATATAAGAGATGTGATCACTATATGTAGTATACATAATATCACAGAGGAAGATGTGGCTACCAAGCTATTAGCATCCTCTTTTAAAGGTAAGGCCTTAGAATGGTTTAGAACTCTTGTTGTTGGTTTTATTAATTCATGGGATGGATTAGGGGATGCATTAAGTAAATACTTTGAGGATAAATAAGATAATCTATCTTTGTTTGAAAAAATAACAACCATAAAGAGAGATCCTCAAGAACAAATGACAGATTTCAATAATAGATTCCTCAAAACATGGAATAGAATCTCAGTCTCAATAAGGCCATCAACTGACCATGCCTTCTTATACTTCTTGCAAAGTTTGAATGGTCAGATCATTGTCATGATCCAATCCATAGGAGGTACTTCGTTACCTCAGGCTTTTGACATAGATGTCAAGGCTAAAAATTATTTGATCCAGGTACGTATGATAGCCAGAAGGCCACCCATGCCTATCTTTCCTAATCTTCAACCCACTGCACTTCTGTAAACACCTCTCTTTACCGCTATACCTACCCTAGTAGAACCTAAGGTTGGTAAGAACAGTGAGGAATCAAAAACGGTCCCTTCTCAAGAGCTACTGGAATTAAGAGACAGTCAGAAAAAGATGCAAAGTCATCAGCAAGAAATGACCAACTTATTGCAAACTATGACCAAGGAGTTGACTAACTTAAAGAAACAGGATCAGGGCATAGACCATCCTATCAACAGCATAATCAAGGTCCTAATCAGCAGTATCAAAATGAAGGATAGTCTTACCAGCAGAATAGGCCACCATATCAAGGAGGTTATCAGCGTCCAAGGCAAAATTTTAATCAAAGGCAGTTCCAAACTTATAATCTGACACCTCTTAACTCTGCAAATCCAGTCAGGGATGTGGTCCCAAGTCAAAATAATCTTGCTATAGAGATGGAATGGTGCTACCCTTGTAATCAGTCCCATAACCAAACAACATGCTTAAATGGAAGGGTACACCAAGCACTTATGGTGCAGAATGCTTCAAATATACAATCAGAGGTCTCTTCTAGTGGGTCAATGTCCCAACAAGAAGCACATGCCGATGATACCGTTCTCCCTAATTGGGAGGAACAATATTTCAATGGAGTTAATGGTGAATCCCTAATTGCTACCAACACTAGGTCTAAAAGAAGAGCTCAAGACATGGAGCGAACGGAAGATGGGGCTAAGGCTTCTACATCTGCAGAAACTTCACAACCATTTACTCCTATCATACTGAAGAAGGTCCCCATCATTCCAATCAAGGAAAATCAACCTTCCAAGGAGGTTGAGCCTATCATAGTGAAAGCACACCAAAGAGTACACACAACAGTCCCCTTCAACATTGTGGATAATATGAAGAAATAAAATGTTACTATGTCTATGTGGGACTCTTTGGCTATTCCAGGGCAGCCTAAAATCTTGAGGAAAGCTATGGGTGAAGTGTCAGCTCCTCAACCCACAAAAGATAAAACAAAGCTAGTGTTGGTCAACACTGATCAAGAAAAGGAGGCTCCAAACAGCAACTCCAAAGCAAATACCATTCAAGGTAGGAACTTGAAACCACCTCCCTTTTATGTATCTTTAATTATTGGAAAATCTTTAGTACATAATTGTATGGTAGATAGTGGAGTGACTAGCACTGTCATGCCTAAGATAGTGGTTGACCAATTGGGACTGAAATATGAACCTTTCCAAAAGAGGGTTACCCAGCTTGATGGTTCTTCAGTAAACACAATAGGTGTAGCCAAGGATACTAGTTTAATTCTCCATGCTATCCCCAATTTATCTATCCTACTTGACATATACATCATAGACCTCCCTGCCTTATTTTCCATATGCTTATCAAGGGAGTTTACAGCCAAGATAGGAGGCTATCTTTCTTCTGACTAGTCTCACATGCTTTTCCATATAAGATATGGAACTAAGGTTACTATCAAGTCCAAAGCATTGGAAACACACCATATAGAGCCTTATGTGTCCAATGTAATCAATACAAGCTATCTTACACTTGATAGTAATGACTTCCCAATCATCGGAGAAACAAATACTAAAATAGAAGGTATCCCAAATATCCATCTAGATGATTTAGAATCAGAGAGAGCTTCAGACACCCAAGCCAATGTAATTTGGGATACTGGTTTGGGAAACTATTTGTTACAAGAACATGGATTCATAGAGCCAAATCTTTTCAAGACAGGCACCGAGTCAGAAGATCAGAGCAACCAAGTTTGGGAGATATACTTTGATGGTGCTAGAAGCAAACATGGTGCTAGTGGTGGTGCTATGTTAGTCTCTCCTAATGAGGAGAAGTATTATACAACCTTTAGGTTCAGTTTCTCTTGCACTAGCAACACTGCTGAATATGAGAGCCTATTGAATGGATTGGAATGGGCAAGAAAGAGAAGGATCAAAGCCCTAAAAGTTTATGGTGTAGTGAGCTAGTTGTCATCCAAGTAAGAGGGATAAGTGCAACCAAAATTTATACAATGAGAGCATACAAGCATCGAGTTTGGGATGCAATTGAAGATTTTCATGCTTTCAATATTGTTGTGATTCCTAGAAAGTTAAATCAGAATGCAGATAGATTAGCTACTGTTGGATCTCAGTATGATATCCCTAATAGTATTTCAAAGGAGAGGGACCAACAACATATTAAAGTAATTTTCAGATCCTCTATCTCAGATAATAATATTAATTGGCAAGTGTTTGACAATGATGAACAAATTCTACAGTTCTTATTTGAAGAGGATATTTTCTCAGAACATAACCAAGATAGACTAATGCAGAACTATGGTGATCAAGTGATACAACTCAGATCTAATAAGATACCCAAGGGTCTTGTCACCTTGGAAGTTGTCTTCAATAAAGATGATCAAGTTGAGAGTAGTAAAATTGTCTTGGTAGTGCAACAAGAACATTGTACTGAACTAGAATTGGAGCCAGGTAAAAGTCTACAATTTGGGAAGGTAAATATTGATTCAGGAAACCAGGCCTATACCCAATTATTTCAAGAGTTCAATGATGTATTTGCATGGAAATATGAAGACCTCAAAAGTTTTAATCCATCCCTTGCTCAACATACCATTGAATTAGAACCAAATACCAAACTAGTCAAGCAAAAGCAAAGGCCTGTCAACCCTAAGCTTGAACCACTTATGCGTAAAGAAGTGCTAAAGCTATTTGAAAGTGGAATTATTTACCCCATCAAGAATACTAGTTGGGTTTCCAACCTTGTTCGTGTTAGGAAGAATAATGGGGAACTGATGGGGAGGTCACCTTTCTCTCCTAGACTCCTACTCTCTTTTAGGAATCTTACCTTGGACCCGATTCACTTCAGGATCCTCTAGACTCACACTTGAGTCTCTTAGGGCTACTCTCAGACCCTAACCAAAAGGACTTATATACTCCCTCTCTCCTAGGTTTCCTACCCACCAAAATGCTTCACCCTTCACCTTATCTTGCTCTTCATGACTGAATATAGTCAGTCATGCACCTTTCCCTTTCTATCTCTCTCTCCTACAAGTTCTCTAGCCAAACCATTTAGCTCGCCGAGGGCTTGTCTCCAATTCTGACTAGCCTCTTCTCAATCCCAAACACAAAAACAGAAATAAAATACATGAGGGATGCTTCTTGACGGTCACACTCCATGGGATGGATTATAAGAGTCAAGAAACATCCATGATACTTAACTGAACTCAAAATCCTACTCTACAGAAGTCTGCACACAATACAGGTTTACACAGAAAACACACAAGAAACTATACTCTATTGAAATCAGGAAATTACAATGTAAACTGAAAACCTTCTCTGCTAGTCTGCTCTGTCTCTAATTTCTTCCAACCCCTGTTACAAGTTTTCTTCTTTTATTTTATACTCGGCCTGTTCTTGATTGTAACCGTTTCTAGGTTACCTGCCGTCTGAAGAATCCCAACTGTCTCGGCTCTTCATCTTCTCCTGCAACTGTCATCGAGCTCATCATCAACATAACTATCGACGTGGATGTCCTTTACCTTCGTGGCATTCTCTTCTATTTTGGAATTTTCTTACTTTTCAACTTCCATCTATTGACGTGTCAACCTGTCTCATTATTCTAACTGTTAGTCGCACTGTCACGAGTGATAATCACTATGCATGCTTTGGTCTGCGACCTTGCGATACAATGCTCGTCGCGCTCTCGCACTACTTATAGGCAAGCTGCTGATTTCCCTACGAGTACGCGATACATTGTTGTCGCGCACTCGCACCTCTTTCTAACCGAGTTGCTTTTTGTTCTGCGACCTTGGCGATGCAGGATCATCGCACTCTCGCAAAGCTTGTTCCCGAGCTGCCGATTCATCTGCGAGTGTGTGATGCATTGTCGTAGCGCACTCGCGACTCTTATAGACGAGCTGATGATTCATCTACGGGTATGTGATACATAGATGTCGCGCACTTGCAACACTTCTGGACGAGCTGGCGATGTCTCTGCGACCCTGCGATGTCTTGTTGTCGCGCACTCGCATACCTAGGAACTTAACCGCTGAGCAACTCGCGACTGTGCGATAGGTGATTGTCTCGCTCTTGCATACTCAGAAAATTGACTGTCTATTTACCGGCGACTGTGCGATACATGGTCATCGCATCCCCGCGGCTGTTTTCCCTTAACCGCCAGTAACCTGCCGACTGTGCGATATATTACTGCCGCGTTCTCGCACCGATTTCAACTTGACCTCTGATCACTTTGTGACTGTGCGATAAGACATAATGTAACTGGCCCGCTATGAAACCGTTAGTGTTTAGGGGAAATGAAAGAAAACTGTTAACCAAACAAACCTAACGGTTAACCGTGATCTGCTCCTTTGATCACTCTGCAAATTTCTAGGGTTTGGAGCTAAACCCTAGGGTGCTCTGCACCATACTCCCGCCTCTGCGAAGGAAGCGTTTAGTCTGAATTAGTCGGCAACAATGCCGAACTAATTCCTTGCTTTCTGCATTATTCTTCGTCCATCCATGTAGCTTCTGCTTCTGGTAACCCTAACCATTTGACTAGGTATTCTCTGTATACCCTTCGTCTGGTTGTCTTCTGAACTCGTGAATCTAGGATTTTCTCTGCTTGCAACTTGGACTTAGTCTTCACCTGTATACCTTGGACATCTTTTCCTACTTCCATCTTTTGAGCAATCTCAGGTATCGCTGGTCCTTTGTATGGAATCAAATCCTGCACATTGAAAACAGGTGAAATATCCAAATTGTTAGGTAAATCAATTTTATAGGCATTCTGCCCATATTTCTCCAGTATCTTGCAGGGACCTATCCTCCTCATTTGCAGCTTAGTAGGAATCCCCTTCTGTAATCTGGCTTTGTTCAGATGTACCATTACTAGATCTCCAATTTGAAATTGGACTTCTCTCCTTCCTTCATCTACCTTCTCTTTTAATTTCTGATTTGACTCAATCAGATTCCTCTTCACCTGATCATGTATCTCCTTCATAGACTGTGCAAAGTCATCAGCATGTCCACTTATCACTCCCTGTCCTTTTAATTCTCTGAGTTCACAAACTCCTCGTGGATGCATCCCATATACAATCTGAAATGGGCTCTTCCTTGTAGTCCTGTTAACACTATCATTATAAGCAAATTCTTCCTGTGGTAACACTTGATCCCAGGCTTGTCCATACTCCTTTGTTAAGCATCTAAGCAAGTTTCCCAACACTCTGTTGATAAATTCTGTC
>MU224310.1:326233-345008 GCA_018584345.1 Thuja plicata | reverse complement strand
CTGATGGGGAGGTCACCTTTCTCTCCTAGACTCCTACTCTCTTTTAGGAATCTTACCTTGGACCCGATTCACTTCAGGATCCTCTAGACTCACACTTGAGTCTCTTAGGGCTACTCTCAGACCCTAACCAAAAGGACTTATATACTCCCTCTCTCCTAGGTTTCCTACCCACCAAAATGCTTCACCCTTCACCTTATCTTGCTCTTCATGACTGAATATAGTCAGTCATGCACCTTTCCCTTTCTATCTCTCTCTCCTACAAGTTCTCTAGCCAAACCATTTAGCTCGCCGAGGGCTTGTCTCCAATTCTGACTAGCCTCTTCTCAATCCCAAACACAAAAACAGAAATAAAATACATGAGGGATGCTTCTTGACGGTCACACTCCATGGGATGGATTATAAGAGTCAAGAAACATCCATGATACTTAACTGAACTCAAAATCCTACTCTACAGAAGTCTGCACACAATACAGGTTTACACAGAAAACACACAAGAAACTATACTCTATTGAAATCAGGAAATTACAATGTAAACTGAAAACCTTCTCTGCTAGTCTGCTCTGTCTCTAATTTCTTCCAACCCCTGTTACAAGTTTTCTTCTTTTATTTTATACTCGGCCTGTTCTTGATTGTAACCATTTCTAGGTTACCTGCCGTCTGAAGAATCCCAACTGTCTCGGCTCTTCATCTTCTCCTGCAACTCTCATCGAGCTCATCATCAACATAAGTGTCGATGTGGATGTCCTTTACCTTTGTGGCATTCTCTTCTATTTTGGCATTTTCTTACTTTTCAACTTCCATCTATTGACGTGTCAACCTGTCTCATTATTCTAACTGTTAGTCGCATTGTCGCGAGTTATAATCACTATGCATGCTTTGGTCTGCGACCTTGCGATACAATGCTCATCACGCTCTCGCACTACTTATAGGGGAGCTGCTAATTTCCCTGCGAGTACGCGATACATTGTTGTCGCGCACTCGCACCTCTTTCTAACTGAGTTGCTTTTTGTTCCGCGACCTTGGTGAGGCAGGATCATCGCGCTCTCGCAAAGCTTGTTCCCGAGCTGCCGATTCATCTGCGAGTGTGCGATGCATTGTCGTCGCGCACTCGCGGCTCTTATAGACGAGCTGATGATTCATCTACGGCTACACGATACATAGATGTCGTGCACTCGCAACACTTCTGGATGAGCTGGCGATGTCTCTACGACCCTGCGATGTCTTGTTGTCGCGCACTCGCACACCTAGGAACTTAACCGCCGAGCAACTCACGACTGTGTGATATGTGATTGTTGCACTCTTGCATACTCAGAAAATTGACTGTCTATTTACCGGCGACTGTGCGATACATGGTCATCGCATCCCCGCGGCTATTTTCCCTTAACTGCCAGTAACCTGCCGACTGTGCAATATATTACTGTCGCGTTCTCGCACCAGTTTCAACTTGACCTCTGATCACTTTGCGACTGTGTGATAAGACATAATGTAACTGGCCCGCTATGAAACTGTTAGTGTTTAGGGGAAATGAAAGAAAACTGTTAACCAAACAAACCTAACTGTTAACCGTGATCTGCTCCTTTGATCACTCTACAAATTTCTAGGGTTTGGAGCTAAACCCTAGGGTGCTCTGCACCAGGAACTCAGGCTATGTGTTGACTTCAAGGACCTTAATAGGGCATCCCTAAAGGATCATTATCATCTGCCATCTATGGAGCAAATTTTGCAATGTGTTTCTAGATCTGAGAGATTTTCATTACTTGATGGCTATTCAGGATATAATAATATCTTGGTTCATGAAGAAGATCAATATAAGACTTCATTTACAACCAAGTGGGGAACCATGGCTTATCAAAAGATGCCCTTTGGTTTGTCAAATGCAGGTGCTACTTTCCAAAAGGCAATTGATATGGCCTTTAAAAGCCTCATGTACAAGTTTGTACTGGTCTACTTAGATGATATAACTATTTATTCTCAACAGGCAACAGACCATATCAAACACCTAAGGAAAATATTTGAAAGGTGTAGAGAATTTGGGATATCTCTCAATCCCAAGAAGTGTGTGTTTGGAGTCCATGAAGGGAAATTGTTAGGATATATAGTATCCAAGAAGGGAATCACAGTAGACCCTAAAAATATTGCATCTATCTTAAAGCTACCCCTCCCACATCACAAGAAAGGTCTTCAATCTTTCATAGGAAGGATTAACTTTGTTAGGTGTTTCTTGCCTAATATTGCAGATTTACTAAAGCCTTTGACATCTATATTGAAGAAGAGTTTAGTTTTTAACTGGAGTAAAGAAGGGAAGGCTAATATCCAAGCTATTAAAGAAGCCTTGATAGAAGCTCCAGCCCTATTAAACCCAAATTTTAGTAAGGATTTTATCCTTTATGCTTATGGAGGTTCTGATGCCATATCTGCAATGTTGGCCCAACAAAATTCGAAAGGATTGGAGCAACCTATTGCTTTCTTTAGCAAAGGCTTAGAAGAATATGAACATAGATATTCTTTTGTGGAAAAGCATGTACTTGTTGTGGTGAAGAGTCTAAAAAAGTTTAGATATCTATTGACTCACAGCAAGGTACACTTAAAGGTTACTCATCCAAGTGTCAAAGAGTTCTTGCTTTCTAAAGACCTAAATGAGAAAAGGGCTAGTTTGATTACTAGAGTGATGGAATATGACATTGACATCCAAACTACCAAGCTAGTTAGAGGAATAGGTCTTTGCGGGCAGTTGACAGGGGATGAGGGTCCAAAGGATTCAGAGCAAATGAATGCATCCTTAGTTGTGCATTCAACAGAAGATCATGCCAAGGTAGCAGGTTGGTTGCCTAACATGAATCATTACCTAAAGACAGGACAATGCCCTATAGATTTGGATTTAGCCAAGAGAAGGTATTACAGACTACAGTCTATCCCCTTTGTGCTGATAGATGAGATTCTTTTTAGAAAAGATCATAATGGTGTCCTTCTCAGATGCATTGATTCAAAAAAGATAGCAAATGTCCAATTTGAATTTCATGACGGACCTTCTGGAGGTCATTTCTCTCCTAGGACTACTACTTTTAAAATCACGAGGGTTGGTTACTATTGGCCATCTATCTTCAAAGATAGTCATGATTATGTGATAAAATGCATCAAATGTGCCATGTTTGTAGGAAAAGAAAGACTTGCAGCTTTTCCCCTTCAACCCATCAGAACAGATCAACCTTTTATGAAATGGGGCATAAATTTCATTGGCATGATTAATCCTCCATCTAGTGCAGGCCATAAGTGGATAATCACTGCAACTAATTATTTCACTCGATGGACAAAAGTTGTTGCATTAAAAGAAGCAAATGAGATTGTTGTCCTCAACTTTTATGATGATATTGTTTACAGGTTTGGCACTCCAGACTCCATCATATCAGATAATGCTCTTGCTTTCACAGGCCTCAAAGTCTTTGAATGGGCAATCAGAAATGGTGTTTATTTGAACACAAGTTCAAATTATTATCCTCAGGGAAATGTTTTGGCAGAATCAACTAATAAGAACTTGATTAAGATAGTCAAGAAGACCCTGCAAGATAACCAAAGATATTGGCACACCAAATTGAAATCTGCCTTGTGGTTAGACAGAATTACCCCAAAAAAATCATTGGGAATTCTCCATACATGTTAGTATATGGAAGAGAAGCTAAGTTGTCCATTTCAAGTAAATTGCCAGCCTTGGACTTAGCCACTCAATGTGTCTTGTTTGAAGAAGGAGGACCTTTGCAGATTAGGTATGCTCAGATTATGGAATTAGAAGAACACGGAGATAAATCCATGAAAGATATGGAATTCCATCAAATGCAAACTAAGAAAGGTTTTGATAAAAGAGCCAGGGCTAGAAATTTCAAAGTTTGGGATGTAGTCCTCAAATGGGATGAATTCAAGGCCAAGCCTGACAAACATACTAAATTTGATTCCTTCTGGGGAGGTCCATTCATCATCACAGAATGCAAGGAGAATAATGCATTTCAGCTATCAAATCTTGAAGGAAATCTCTTGCTAATTTCTATGAATGGATTCCATTTGAAGCCTTGTTTTGAGGTTTGTCCTTCCTTGTAAATATTTGTGAATAAGTTTCCATGTCTTATGTTCCTGCTTTCTAGGTTAGTTTCCTACTTTTTAAGAAGTACTTGTGTACAACTAGTAGTTCCTCCTCATGGTTTCAATCTATTTGAGGTTATGTTTTTCTTAGAGGATGACTCTATGCCCAATGAATGTCAAAGGTCACTAGTCTAATGTCTAGCAGGCAGACATTCGGCAGAAATTGCCAAAACGTTATCCAAAATTTCCCCATCTAGTAAATATTTGGCTATAGGTGGAGTAAGTGTGGCTCCCACGAGGGTTGAGCCTAGCCTGTGAGAAACACCATAAATTTTCTGGTCTTGGTTGTGTCCTCTGCTATCTTTTCAGCTCTCTGCTTTTACCTTGTTCATAAAAAATAACCTAAGTAGGCAAAAAACCCTATGAATCTGGTATAAACCCTAGTTGCTCGGCCATACCTTTCTATTTTCTCATTACCTTTTTGGACCCCTTAAGCTCCCTAAATTACATGTGCACATTTACATTTGCCTTTAGTCTCCTAGTCGCATAATGGAAAAGGAATATTCCATATCCTCTAGCGACCCTGAGATTGCCTTAGTCACATGGTCTCCATAAAGAAAGGAATATTCTCATTTGATTAAGAGACGTAGCGATGATCGTTGGATCATGTTTGATCAAAGGGCAATCGCGTGATCTCTTAAAGTAAGCCGAGGTTAACAAAATATCCAGAGATCTCGCGACTCAATGTATTTTTCTAACCCGTGGGTATAACTTATGTTTAGGTGGGGTCAGGTTAAAGCCTTTCGGTCGCTAGGTCTCATGATGGAATCAGGGTTAATAAAAATTATCAAAGATCACAAGACTACATTTTCACCAGGTCTCTGAATGAACTCATGGTTAGAGATGGGTTAAGTCAATATCAGTGTTGATGTCAATGTCAGAGGTAACAAGGCAGTGGTAAACAAATGATAAAGTGACACATGGCAATAAGTGGACCTAGGTTCTATGCATTTAGTTGGGGGATCGCGTGATGCAGACTAAATATTCTGATTTATCTCACGATTAAGAGACTTCCTTCAGTTGCTTAGTCTCATGAAGGAAAGGAATATTCCAAAAGTATTTAGAGACT
The DNA here is from genome assembly GCA_018584345.1 of Thuja plicata. Classification (NCBI taxonomy): domain Eukaryota; kingdom Viridiplantae; phylum Streptophyta; class Pinopsida; order Cupressales; family Cupressaceae; genus Thuja; species Thuja plicata. Next base: position 339,808 of record MU224310.1, on the reverse strand, counting down.
TAGCGACTGTCGTCGATGATAAAGGAGATCTAATGCTTGTCACGTGGTCTTGTGATATAGCCAGGGTTAATAGAAAGATCATGCGACTCAACAATAATATGAAAAAGAAACCAAAGGTGAGTGCAGAGTTAGGGCACGAGTTAAATTTAGTCACCAATCAAAAGGATGAGATCGACGGTTACTTTTTAAGGTGAAATCAATTTTGAATCTCAGCCGTCGATGCAGATATTTGTGCCTCCATTGACTGTTATCTTTCAAACATTTCAAATATTCAAATATCTGATCTCAGAGGTTATGGTGGTGGCATAAGTTTTCAAGTTGCTGACAGAGAGATAAGTCGAGCCGACTTCTCTGGTCACATTTATAGAAAAGTGGGATATTTTCAAGATATATATAATACTCTGAGATATTTCCAAGCCTGCATTGATGGGAAGAATTGACAGTATTAGGGTTTCTGATTATTCTATTGCAAATGTATTAAAACCGTAGTTCTAGAATCAGACTGGCTCCTAAGCCTGTATGCTAAAGGAGTAGTGTATATAAGTTAGTTTTCAAGATTTTTAGCTAAGAGTTTTCCAGTTGTAAAATTTACCCGAGGCATTCTTTCTACCCTCTAATTTTAGCAATTTGTAATCTTTCATTGGAATCCAGACTTTGTGGGAATTATCTGTGACATTGTTTTTGTCCTCTAATTTCCCTCTTTCTGTATTTTCTCTTAATGAATATGATGCACTATTTTATATCAGAGAAGTCTTAGATTCCAGAACCCTTCTCTTTTTCAGCATCTTTGCATGCTACTGTGGATGATTTTTGATTTAGATAGTTTTGTGGATTTTGTTCATCCCTATCTATTTTGTCTCATTTCTGCATCAATTTGCTGAAGTGAACGTTTGCTTGCAGGTCACAATCTGTATCTAAATTTCTTAGGAAAGCTATTGTTTGTGAAATATTTTCTTTCCTTGAATATCCTCTTTCTATTTCAGACCTCTCTGTGAAATACTTATGCAAGCCTGTTCAGAAATATTGTGTTCTATTAGATCTAAGAGTCTTCATGCTGGTGTGGACATTGTGTTATCTTCACATTTCTTTTGGTGTATCTCCTAGTAGGATAGTTTGCTTATTCAGTTATTTCCCTTTTATGCATTCCTTCTATCCCTTTTCCCTCAAGAGTTTACTTTCATGTTAAGAAGCACATTTGGGTGATTATCCAAGAGGAACCAGCCTAGAATCTGGAGGTCTCATCTTAGTTAGCAAAGGTCCCACAGCCTGGAGATGATTCCCATGTTATACTAGATTATCAAGACTACGAGAGCTTGACCTAGGGTGCAAAATTTAGTGTATAATAGTAGCTATTAGTACATTAGTATTAGGTGGATGTCAATCATCAAGATTAAAACTCTATACATAATTAAGGGTGGTGTCATCAAGAGGTTCCCAACCAATGATAATACCTTCGTCCTTAGGAGTTTCCTTGATAGGTTACTATGGCTGAACTAAAGAGATGGAAGGTTGTAGATGCTTGAAAACTTGTCAAAACATGACCATCTAGCCTCCACACATCTCTATGAAGAGGGGAAGGTTGTCGAGGGGGATAATTTGGGAGGGTGGGACAAACCATGAGAAAACAAAGGCTTGCTAATAGCTATGTTAGGACTAAGAGAAATGACATCTCCTAGCATATGGGATATGGTCATGTCTGTGATCTCACAAATGAGACGAAGAGTTTAAATGCACCTTGGCAATAGTATATAGTTTGCATTCCTCTAGTGATCCAAAATATTATGGATGTGAGCAACCTCAAGGTAAATTTTCAAGCTTGAACTTATATTTGCATGATATTTTTGGGCAAAATCATAGCTAATAGCCTTGGTGTACAAACAGAAATGAACATTAGCTATACAGTTGGAAAACAATGTAAAGTTCCTATCCTTTCGAATGCAGTAGAGAATATCCACCTTGAGAGTATGCCAAAACTAAGCGTATTTGATGGGGAGAAAAGGTTAATCTCTGAACAACACCATAATCTAGGAGAATGGATAAGGATAAAAGCATCTGGGGACATCATGGATTCAATTCTAACCTTGTTGAGCTTGAGGGAAAAAATACAAGAGGTTCTTTATATGTCCATAAAAATGACATCAAGGGAGAGATGCCCATTTGGAACTACTATTTCCAATTGAAAGACCTCTCTAAAGAATGCACTATGTAATGTTGGCCCACTTTGATTCTAGTTTAGTAGAACAAAATGCATTGAAATCAACAATTCTAAGTGCCAAGAGAAAATTGAAGCTATGAATAATGACCTTGAGTTATTCAACCATAGCGACAACACCCTTATTTTATAATTGATTAATATCAAAAATAAAAATGCCCTCAATATTAATCGTCTTTAGCATCGTAAGAAAGGTTGCAAAGTCTAGGCTAAGCAATACTTGCAACTTATAACTTGTAACATCAACATAACTTGTAACTTGTTTTGGTAAAACTATTTTTCACTCGCATGAATTATAGGATAAGCAATCCAATAAGTTTGGCAACAACTATGGAAACTACTATTGAATTCTTAAGTGCAGCAGTTAAGCCAGTGTTGATTGGGGGTCCCAAGCTCATATTTGCTAAGGCAGAAGATGCATTAGGGGAATTGGAAAATGCTTCAGTTTGTATTGTGGTTGCAATGCCATCTGCTAAGGGCCAAGTTTCAAAGACTCTTCCACACTACATAGGAACTTACTGGGGTGCACTTAGTACTGCATTATGTGTTGAAATAGTTGAGTCTACATATGCTTACTTATTTGCATGTCCCATTTGCAATGATTATAGTTCAATGGGATTTTGCTCTTGAAGAAGGAGAAAGCTATAATTGTGCAGCCTAACAGGGTAATTATTTGTGTATTTTGAAATATAATGATATTTTGGATAGGATCCCAATTTACTGTTTGTATATTTTGAAATATAATTGCATATTGAATAGGATTTACCATTTGAGCCATAGTTATACATTTAAAAAAAAATTGGTCGCGTTGCAAGCTTTTAGAGATTATTGCTTCATAATCACTTGAGGGTTTCAATTTTGTAATACAAATGAGTTTTTATTATACTTAATTCATTTTCAAAGGTCTTTTAAATATCTTCCGAGATTCCTCTTTCTAATAATCATTGTGCTATGATCTTAATTTGAAAACTTGATAGTTTTATTTCTTCAAAGAATAATATTTAGAAGTTTTCCAATGTTGACGAATATTTTTCCCTTTCTTTAATCTGCATAAATTCCTCAAAGTTGTATTCCAATGGTTTGGTACAAGGATAAAAGAAAGAATACAGTTTTCAATATTTGTAAGTATGGTATGTTCAAGCAAGTTCATTTGTAAATCATATGCATGATGCAACCACCAATGTAGTTTGATAGAGTTTTAGTTTTTGATAGATTAGTTTACTGGCTATTTAGATTATATGCTTATGGAGAATGTGGGTCAAGTTTTTGATGTCTAACAAGTTTCTTTGCAAACTCTATTTTATGCACATTCTACAATCATTTTGTTTCATTCTACAAAATCTCTTTGATGGATGCCTAAATGCCTTCAGTTTGTAGCCTCAGTTTTCAATGTCAAATCTCAAAGGGTATGCTCATGCATGTTAAGTTACTTGCAAACCCACCTTTTTAGCATTGCAGTTCAAATTTTTCCTATCATTCATTTTAGCCAATTTTTCGTTGCTTACCAATTTCACCTTTTTTGCTTCTATAGGTTCACAACTACTTGATCAAGAAGAGGAAACAACAAATATTTATGGTTACGAAAATAATATTTTTTAAATGTGTTCCAATGAATTTCAATGCTATGCTTTTGTGGAGGGACCTACACAAAACTACAATACGACAATATTGTAACTTTATTTCATCCAAAGTGGATGCTACTATGTACAAGAATTCCTTTTACAATGATACCTTTTTTAGAAGGAACTTAAATACGCTTCCTTTTAAAATATAAATCTTCAATTATGCTTTCACATTAAGGACCTATCGGTTTATCCCTTGCACCTCCTTTCGGTGCAAGTGCTATATTATTATCAAGTATATCAAGAAGTAATTTGTACTAACAATAACAATAAAAATCATGTATATTTTAAAAAGTAGAATTATATGAAAAAATATTTAGTAAATAAAAATAACTATTTAAATAAAATAAAAATAAAGTTAAAGTAACTCTTAAATAATGTTATGATAAATTAAAATAATTGCATAAATAAATTAATACAAGATTATATAGATTATATCTATCTTTTTTTTTTTGCGTAAACGCTTTGACTTGAAGTTATGAACCGGTGAGGTCACAAATTTGGGGACCTCATCCTCAATTGGATTTGAACCTTGATGGAAAAAATAACAACACAACAAATTAAACATCACAACATGCTACTGTTGACATATAGATTATATCTATCAATTTTAAAATATTTACATAATTATATTTTTTTATTAATTATATCAATTATTTTATTTATGCGTTAATTCTTCCTTCCAATATTGCTCCTACAATTTTCTCTAATTAAGTATTCACTTCTTCTACTTCTTCTTTGACCTCTTCATTTGTCTGTATTTATATTGTGTATATATTGATTATCCTTGACCTTTATCTAATAGGAAAAATCTTATGTTTAATTAGTTTTTGTATGTGTTTTAAAAAAATATATATTTAATGCATTGTCAAAGGAAAAAAAATAATGACATTACGACAATAAAAATATTACAATAATTCAAAGAATTCATCAACCATATCAATTATTACACCAATAAAATTAAATATTGAAATAAAATTATTTTCAATATTTATGCATCTACTATATTTATACCATTAGAACTTGATAAATTAATAATTCCTCTAAAATAAGATTCAAATTCACAATTAAATTAAAAAATTAATATTAAAAAATCTTACATAAACAACATCCCCATACATGTTAGATTATCCTTCACTAAGATAACCTAACTTTTAGAATAACACTTGTTTATAGAAAAATGTTAAAGCATAAACAAGGTTGCCTACCATTTGATTAAAAACCAAGTGATAACAAATAGGAGCAATAGACTTCTAAACCACAATGTTGAGTTTCCAATCCACTTAATGAATGTGTTGGCAAATTGGAAGTTAGATGTGTTGTCATTGATGTCAACATATCAGTGGGATTGATCAGAAGGTCTAATTGTTTGATGCTAACTTATCTATTGCAGTTTCGCTAGTGAAATAAGATGTTCAGAGGTCCAATAAGGTTCATATATTGAAAATCAAGTGTAGTACACCTAATGGGATATTGGTGAGGTTGTCTACTTAATACATGTCAAGTTGCAGAGGTTGCACATAAAGATTTGAGTATGATTTGTAGACAGAGTTGGTGGCTAGCAGATAGTGTGGTTGATAGAGTTGATAGTGAGATAGAAAAAAGCTTTAGTGTGCACGATCAACTCAAAATTTATTTGTGTGCATCAAGGAGTATGTTTGGGACTGTTGCCCAAATTTTCCATCCTATGCAATTTGGCCTGTTTTGCCCTGTCATTCATACTCATTCTCTGATTCCTTGCTTCCTGCTCTTTCCGAGCTTTCTGATTTTTTAAATCCTATGTTTACCGTGCCAAGAAACGGTCATGTCATTTTTAAAAGTTATGTCTCAGCTCATCGCTCTGTCGCGTTAGTTTTTATGTTATGTCCTTTTATTGTGCGACTGCGCGACGAGTTGCATTTAAAGGTCATCGCGCAATCGCAAGCCATTTATAAAGAGTCCTGCTCTGTCTGCAAGTGCGCGACGAGTTGTAAATCATGTCATCGCGCAATCGCGATCTGCTTAAGAAAGGTTTTGATATGTCTCCGACTGAGCGGGTTCAATGTTTGAAAGGGTCATCGCGCAATCGCGACTTATTTTGTCAAATGTCTAAAGGTTGTGCGAGTTGGCAACGAGTTGTTTTGGGAGGTCATCGCGCAGTCGCGATTTGCCTTTGTCTTGTTGTGTTCAGTGCGCGAGTGCGCGATGAGATGTTTTAAAATGTATCGCGCAGTCACGATGTCTTTAGATGTCAATGTTATAGGTCCGCGACTGAGCGACCGAAGTGATTGTTGAACTCGTCGCGCACTCGCTAGTGTTTTGGGATGATAGAATGCCAGCTCGCGACCATGCGATGAGTAAAAATGGATGCTCGTCGCTCAGTCACCGTTCCATAAAGGTGAAGGGTTTTCAGCTCGCGACTGAGCGATTGATGAAAGAGAAGGTGTCGTCGCGCACTCGCCGATCGAAAGGGAGAAAGGAAAAGTAGCTCACGAGCTGAAGAGAATGGTAATTACGCAGTCGCCGGTGAATAAAGGAGAATAAAAAAAGGGCTCGCGATCTTGCGACTGAGGAAGGAAAAAGCCTCATCGCGCAGTTGCTGATCAAATAAGATGAAGGAAAGCTGCTCGCGAGTGAGCGATTGAAGAAGGAGAAAGTGTCATTGCCTACTCGCACAGAAGATAAAAATAGAGTAAAGGCAGCTCGCGAGTGCGCGATCAGACAAAAGATGTAATGAGGAAAGAAGCTCGTCGCTTAGTCACTCAGAATCCAGAAGAAAGAAAACACATCCTGCGACTGTGCAATAATGAAATAGAGGAAGGTTTTCAAAACCCAAGACTGTCTGCTGATCTCTGATTAGATTTGTTTCAATATCGGCAAAGGAAAGGTGATTCAGGATGCGACAGGTTGAGGAACAGATGGCATCGCTTACTTGGCGAATGAAAAGAAACAGAAATATTAGATATTTTCTCAGACGCTAGAAGATCAGTTTTTAGATTAAAAGATCAGGGATGCAGTTGATAAAGTCTACATAAGAGTTATTGCATTTCAGAGACTTTCGTGACCCTTCTAGAGGGATAGGACTCATTGATGAAGAGGTTTGGGCGGCCGTCAGAGGCATGATCATGTACAGGGATGGGCACAAAGGAAGATTTGATCTGATCGAGATTTATCTTGGTGCACATTTATTACCGGATTGGATTTTCTTAGGGTGGATTATTCTATTGTAAAATCTGTAACCCTGGTTAGTTTTTTGGGGACTCCTGCCTGCGTGCAGTTGAGTGTTGTATTTAAAGTGTTTTTGGGAGCCTTAGTGCTCAGAATAGGCAATTGTAAGGAGATTTTTCTCTCAGAGATCAATTTGTGGCAATTTTTCTTCCCTTTTGTTCCCTGCCTTTGTGATTTTCATTGATGATTAAGACATTCTTGAGGCACTTGTGATAGTTGTTCTATCCCTGTCTTCACTATCTTGATTATCTCTTATTGGATTGAAGTTTATGAATGTTGTTAATGGAAATTGGGGTTCCTAGTCCCTCTCATTTTCTGTGCTTTTGTGTGTTACTGTGTCTGATCTGATTTTAGATGTTTTGTGGGTATACTACAACCCCTAGCAGTCTTGTCTCATTCCTACACCTAGTTGCAGAAAAGGATGTTTGTTTGCAGGTCATAGGTCGAGTCCTTTGTTCAGACCCTCCTACGAAATACTTATGCAAGCCTATCTAGTGAGTTGTGACTTATTAGACCTGATTCCTCCATTGGTTTCATTCCTCTATACTGAGATCCAAACTCTAAATTTGGTGCATCACCTAGTAGGTAGTTTGCTTTCATGTATTTTCCCTTTCATGCAATCTTTCTAACCCTTTCCCTCCAAAGTTTACTTTCCTGTTTAAGAGCAAGCTAAGGTGATTATCCAAGAGGAACCAACCTAGAATCTAGAGGTCTCATCTCGGTTAGCATAAGGTCCCACAACCTTGAGATGATTCCCTTGTTATCCTGGATTATCAAGACCAAGAGAGCTTGAGATCAGAGGCGCAAATTCAGTGTATAACAGGGACATACTCGGGTGTTCCCAATTCAAAGGGTTCATACTTCAAAGATCTGTAAAGAATATTTTGTTGTCCAAAGGATGAGTACAATGTTCTTGAGGAACAATTTAAAAAGTGCTAGGAAATCCAATGGTTGGGATGGATTTGAATCTTTATGTGTTGTTAATGATGATGAAGGATTTTCTTGAAGTGTGTTCTTGATGGGTTGGCGGTCCACGTGGATTGGAATGATCATATTGGTGGATTTTTCAGTCAACAATTATACTTTTATTATTCTCTTTTGTTCTTGGCCAATTGGGTTGGTAAATCGTGTTGCGCAAGATCCAGGCATAAAATCAGGAAGAGTTATGATCTCTAGGTAGTTGTTATGGATCATGGCTATTGTTTGGTAGTGGAAGGAGGAGCTAAAATATGATTTTTGGCATGCAGTTTCAAGTTGAAATTAAGGTGGTGGCCGACCTTATTATTTGTCAAGGTTGGTGATATAAATTTGATCTAGGGTTTGATGCGAATGTGCAAATCATAGATGCAAATGTTAGAGATTGCTAGCAGAGAAAGAGCCTGATTCAGTGGTGATAAGAAGTGTTTCAACAAGGGGTTGGATAGAGGTGTGCATTATGCTACATTGGAGTTGTATCAGACATACAGTAGATATCATATTCACAATTCACAAAAATCTCAGATCATTGTAGTGATCTTTTGTAAGGCAGTGGACCTTTCTTAGGGTTGTAGCCCAAGGCTTTTTCATTTTAGCAGTGAGCTCTAGGCAGTGAGCCTGAATGCATGTGCATTCCCCATTATTGTAATAGGTTTATACTTTTAACAAGCTATTTACTTATTGTGGGTAATCAGCCCCACCATGGTTTTCTCCCTAATAGGGTTTCCATGATAAAAAAATATTTGTGTCAAGCATTGTGGATGTGTTTTTTTATGTGTGGATGCTTCTATATTTCACGATTAACTAATCAGATCAATTCTTAGGTGTTTATGCTTGAATGTTTTGAAGGGTTAGGGTTTTGAAGTTGAAGTTTAGTTGAAGGTTAGGGTTGTCTGCCATATTATCATCAATTGGTATTAGAGACAAGTCCCTTGAAGGAAGCCTAACAACGGACAAATCTTGTTTGAATAAAATAATACAATCTCTAACATCTCTTAACTTTAAAATATTTTTAGTAATATTAATTTTTTGTTAAATAGCATTTGCAGCCCTAAGAGGTGCAAGGGATAAGCCAATAGGAGATTGAAAGGAAAATCTAAGTGAATTCTAACATTACATGAGAAAGTGTATGAAAGTACAAATCCATAAACTTGTCCCAGATATTTATCACAGCGTTGGTGCCATACTCTCCGGATCACGCTGGGATCTTTCAGAGTCAGCTCTCACTGCCTACGTGCACAGACTAGTCATCACATTCACAGAGAGGATCGTATTTGCAATTTATGCACATTGTTTGAGATTGAGACCAAGGGACATTTCATTTTCTACTACCCTATATTCTATGAGATTAGAGGGAGATTCTATTTCTTATTCAAAGATTGCAACTCCTTGACTTCCTTCTTTTACTACTCTGACCAAAGATGTCTGGCACTCTATTTACAAGAGACAGTTCGGCTCCGTGACCATACCCTGCAACTTCTACTTCCCCAGAAGCTAGTCACCAAGAAGCTCATTACATATTTCTTCTCGTCCTCACCCCCAGCTCGGGGTGTGAAGCGGCCCTCATGTGCCTCCACCATCGGTCACTCCAGATCCATGAGACCTCGCATTGCTTCTTCTCATCAGCGACAAACCACTAGCAAATCACAACAACAGATCCATACCCTTATTCTTCCGGGTCACTATCCTTATGTGTTGGATTTCTTTCCGCTTGAGAAGGACCCCTAGTCCTTGCCCTGGTGGTTCTTTGTTCTCTGCTTCTTCTTGTTTGGTTCCTTGTTCTTTTAGCTATTCCCTCGACCACTGTTTGGTGGTCCGCTGGTTTCTTCCTTTTTGGTTGTTTGTTTCCTGTCCCATAGACCCTTGTTGGTCTTCCATTGGACATTAATAAATTTATCTTATCTTATCTTATCTTATCTTATCATTGTATAGGATACATTTGTACATAATCTTCTTGAACGTCATTATTTTGAGACAATGGGATTGCTTTGAAAATTTAATACCCATTTTGAACCAATCAAAGTTACATTAGCATTTTTTAATGTTTTTATAGCTCCTCTTCACAAAACCTAGTATTCAAATGCATTGAATCATACCAGAAAATCTATTATTTTTACTATTTTACTAATAAAACAATCACCATAAAACAAAATGAAAAGCACATTATCACAAGTTTTCGACTATAAGAAAGCTTGTTTATAGGCACAAACAAATGTAAAAATAAAAAAAGAACAAAATTAAATTAGTGAATCTAAGCAGTATCATAAGTACACAATTAAAGGTTTTAGACTTTTCATAGTCGAACTTAATAACATGTCTCTAGATAACACTATTGTTTTCAAATTGACATTTCAACTTTCAAGACCAATGGTTTGTAATTGAAATTTCAAATCCCTTTCAAGATGCATCTTCAAAGAAATCACAAGATCAATAATAAGCACAATTTGATCTACACCAAAGTAATGCTAAATTCTTACCATCATAATGTCAAAATCTCTCCACATTTGAAGCTTGAGCAACAACTTTGAGCACACATCCAACCACAAGCATTGGACAAATCTACACAACAAAGGAAGCTTTAGATTTGTTATTAGGTTTGCAATCTCTTTGTATTTATATATCTCTTTGCCTTATTTTGATGTTGTTATTGTAGTGTAGTTTGAATATTTTAACTTGTTATTACATTCATATTTGAACTCACACTTTCCTTGCATACACCATTACAACTGAAAATAATAAAATTTAAGTTCTTTAATTTTATATTACAAGTATATTGAGAAGTAATTTACACTAACAATAATGATAAAAATTATGTGTATCAAAAAAAATAATTAAAAACTCTAGTAAATTAAAATAATCATTCAAATAAAATATAAATTAATCTAAGTTAATTGTTAAATAATTTTATGATTAAAATAAATTAATTTTTAAATAAGACAACTCTTGTTTCAATAAATAATACAAGATTATATAGATTAATAGCTCTCAACTTTAAAATATTTATAGTAATCTTATTCTTTTATTAACTAGCACTTGTAATCCTAAGAGGTGCAAGGATAAGCCAATAGGAAATTGACAGAAAGTACAAGTGAATTCTAACATTACATGAGAAAGTGTATAAAAGTACAAATCTATAAACTTGTATCATTGTATAATATATATTTGTACATAATCTTCTTGAACGTCATTATTTTGAGATAGTGGAATTACTTTAAACATCTAACATTCATTTTGAACCAATCAAAGTTACATTAGCATTTTTTAATGGTTTTTATAGCTTCTCTTCACCACTCATTTTGAACCAATTAAAGTTACATTAGCATTTTTTAATGGTTTTTATAACTCCTCTTCACCAAATCTAATATTCAAATGCATTGAACCAGATTAAAAAAAAATCCATTATTTGTACTATTTTACCAATAAGATTAAAAACCTCATTATTTGTACTATTTTACTAATAAAACGATCACTATAAAACAAAATGAAAAGCACAAGTTTTTGACTATCAAAAAGCTTGTTTAGAGGCACAAATAAATGTAAAAAATGTGTTAACAAAAATCATGAATCTAAGAAGTATCATAAAGAATTGACATTTCAAGTACCTTTCAAGATGCATCTTCAAGGAATCCACTATTGTTTTTAAATTACATTTCAACTTTCAAGGCCATTGTTTTTTAATTGACCTTTCAAGTCCCTTTCAAGCTGCATTTTCATCATTCTAAAATGAATCAATTACATAGCTGAATTAGTGAAGCGTGGCTAACACAAATTAAGAATAGTCATATATACTAATAGCTTAGCTTCTTGTGTGTTTATTTAGTTTCATTTTCCAGTGCAAATCTCTTTTTTAATGCACCAAGAATTAATATACTTTTACCTAGTAGAAATAAAATTCCTTCAAGAGAATTAGATACTCGTGTTGGTTACAGTTCTTAAAAAATTATTAATTCTTTCTTCCAAAATTGTTCCAACACGAGTAACCCACACGAGTATGCGTCAAATATTTTAGTTTTGTATTAATTCTTTCTTCCAAAATTGTTCCTCCATCTTTCATTTAAGTAATCACTTCTTCTTTGACTTTTTTTATTCTCTATTATATTTCATGAACCTTTATATATGCAAAATCCTCATTTTATTCTTTTGTTTTAATAAAATGTATGATCAAAGGATAATAATAATAACATAATAAAAAAAATAGAAATACAGTAATTCAAAGAATTCATATAATGTATCATCTATAACAACAATCAAATTAAATATAGATCTGAAACTCTTATACATCTACTATTCAAATACCCTTAGTAGATTATAAATTAATAATTCCTATAAAATAAGATTCAAATTCATGACTAAATCAAACTCTATAATATTTGAAAATCTTACATAAACAGCATTCCATAGATGCCAGCCTATACTGCATATGTACCATCAAAGTTTGTTAAATTAATAATTCCTAAGTTGAAAATTGTTTCAGGTGAAAAGGAAAAGCTTGGCAAACATCTGGGGATTGAAGAAGCAGAAGAGGGCAGTGCTGCAAAAGTTACATGGACTCCTGATGCAAAGGATCAATTTTTAGTTTCTTCAGTGGAGGATGGTGGAATCCACGACTCAAGTAGAGAGATTGAAATACTTGATTCTGCAACATGCATCTACGAAAATTGGAAGAGTAGTTAAGGATAAAGGTTTTGTAAATCGTAATACTCCTCGTAGGTACACCTGTAGGTTATGTGGGTTAAAATTTCATCTTCTTCCAGATCTTGGGCATGTCAGTAGGTGATGCTCAGTCTCACCACCATGCGATTCATGTTGACTGTCATGCACAATGCTTTTTTAAACACTTAGTTTGAATAAAGTTTCCATATAATTGAATAGTTACGTTTTGTCAAAGTTGTTAACTGAGATCTTGCATCGTTCAACATTGTTTATGCATGACAAGTAGTAGTTAATGGATTTACATGCAGCTTTGTTTTTAGATGCAAACTCTATATAATTGTTGGTTGCTGCCCTGTAATCAAGAAAGAAAAAGGCCTCAATATTGAGGCAATATTTATTGAAAACTGAATGAATAAAAGATTACTTTTGTGTGTTAAACAATGCCCTGTTTTCTCTGGTTTTTCCCCTGTTTTTAAAATCTATAGGGCACCACCTCAAATCAGACCCCTCAGCCAGAAAGAAGAAAAGTCATTTAATTTCTTTTTCTAGACATTCTATTGTGTTTTAATGTTCTTAACTTCATTTTTCCTACATTCCAATGTTTTATCTCAACCTTATTTTCAAAGAAGCTGAAATGGAACCTATGCTCTTGAAAGTTTATAAGTTTTAACGTTCTTTAACTTCATTTTTGATACATTCCAATGTTTTATCTCAACCTTCTTTTATTTAATATCTGGCAGAAATCTTGATTGCATTAAGCTTAATACTACTTGACAAAATCCCTATGTCCTGTATCCTTTAATTGATCCGGTTTTGGGCACAGCCAGGATAAGGCTGGCAAAGGTTGCAGTATGGCTTTGAACATGTCGATTATTTGCTTGAGAGTTTCTGAAGCCTTTTCAAGCA
>MU224310.1:293226-311732 GCA_018584345.1 Thuja plicata | reverse complement strand
TTGAATATTTTGTTTGTTTCATTCTCAACAAGTGCCCTGAACACTTTGAACTTGTAGAAAGCTTCATATTTATCCTTTAACAAAGTCACCCACATCATCCTTGAATAATCATCTATAAATAACATTAATTATTTATCACCATGATAACTCCTTGTTCTCATAGGATGAAAAATATTAGCATACCAAATCCAATATATTCTCAGATGAAAAAGTCTTACTACTGAAAGTAGAACCTGTTAATTTACCCAATTGGCATTCTTTGCATATTACATTGTCTGGCTAAACTAGTTGTGGAAATCCCCTAACTACGTTTGATTTACTAACTTTGATCAAGCTATCAAAGTTCACATAACAAAATCTTTTATGCCACAACCAACTGTCTTCAATTCTAGCAACCAAACAACTATTAACAGTAGTATTCAGATGGAATAAACTACCTTTAGTTTGCCTCCCAATAGCAATCGGATCTCCTGAGCTTGCAAGTATCTTGCATATACCTTTTTTGAAATCTAGGTGATAACCTTTGTCATTCAACTGACCAACACTCAACAATTTATGTATCAAACCTTCTACCAAATAGAAATCATCAGTATTTATTTTTCCATTCAGAGAAAGTGAACCTTTAACTTTTACTAAGCAAGGTATGTTATTTACAAACCTCACCACACCACCATCAAATTCTTCTAGCTTTATGAACTTTCTTTTGTGACCGATCATGTGATGTGAGCACCCACTATCAATAACCACTCATTATTATGTTCCATGTGTGAGACCAGTCCCTTTTCATCTTCTAAGGTGTCTTATTTTATTGCAAAAAAATATTATTTCTTTTTCTTGATTATCTTTAGACTCTTCATCAGTTACACCTTCATCCACTGCAATATCGCATTATTTCTTTCTTTTTTCATTGAATCTTTTATAATTTTCATTTTTGTCACCATTAGGACACCTGATAGAAATATGTCATATCTTATTGCATGAAAAACACTTCAAAGGTAACTTTTTTACTTATCATTACCTCTAATAAGTCTATTTGCAAGTAGTGCTTCAAGTTCTTATCTATTTCTTTCTTCATCCAGAATGGATTTAAGTTCCCTGGAATAACTTGTCATACTCACTAATTCATGACTTATCTCTTTACCCTTCTCCACTAAATCGATAGAAAAAGACTCCATGAAATTGGCTTCAACTTTAGGAATAATATTGTCATAGTTACTCAATTCAAAGGTAATAAGCTTACCAATCAATCTATCAATAGAGACATTATCTATTGTTCCCAACTCTTGAATGGCATAAACTATTAATAAGGTTCTTAACATTTTACTTGGAAAATTCTCTTCTTCTATGTTACCTCCAGCACTTCTAATAGCACCAACTACTTCCTTTATCCTTTGGTCATACTGAGCAATGTTCTCGCCTTCAACCATTTTCATGTAATCATATTTTCCCTTCAGATTGTCTACCCTCACATTTTACTCATGTTTGTCTCCACAATAGATTAATTTCATCTTTTCCCAAACCTCATAAGTAGTATCTAGTCAATGTATATCAATATATTCATTATCACATAGAGTACTTACAATATCTTCCAATACTTGTATATTCTCCTATTTCTCCTTCAATTGATTTGCACATTAAGAGTTCCAACAGGGATTACATATTTATGCTCGACATGATTCCAAAATTGTTGCCCCATACCTTTTAGTAAATCTTCATCCTGGCATTCCATATGGTGTAGTTGTCTCTTTTGAACTTAGGACCTTTCATCTTCATCATTGGATCTTTTTCCCAAGATTTTAAGCTTACCACAAAGAGGACTGAGGCTCTGATACCAATTGTTAGTATTATAAGCTCCAAGATTACTGAGGGTGGGGGGGGAGCTGAGTCCGTAATCTACCAATTCTAAATTTTTCATTAACCATTTATCTACTTGTGCAACAATAAACAATGAGACAAGTGAAACGATCCAAAGATGCAACACAAGAACACCATTATTTTTCTCATGGAAACCCTTGGTTGGAGGGAAAAACCATGGTGTAAATTAGTACCGACAAATATTTGCACTCTTCTTAAGTAAGGCTTATTAGGAGCTTTACAAATGCTTTGTTAGGAGCAAGACCATGTTAGGAGTCAACAGGTTAAGGGATTTACCTCTAGCCATGTTTGTATATTTACCTTATTAGGAGTAACCTTATTAAGGGATTTAAAACCCTAATTAAAGAGACACCTGATTAGAGGATCTCAATTTGAGACCTATTAGGATCTACCCATTTAAGGGATTTTCTTGGATAACCTATTAGGATTCAGTAAGTAAAAGAATCTAAGAATAGCACTCCTCCTTTTCCACTATAGATCTAATGAAGCTCAAAATTCTACTTCTTCCAAGCTATCTTCACCCTTCTCTTGACTGCACCATGACATTCATGATCTACAACTACATAATTTTTCAATCTGAATATAAATATCCTTTTTCACTAACTAGAATGACCAACGCCTTAAACAAAACATATTATATTTCAATTTCACCATTTGATTATTTCATTCTTCACCATAGTTTTCCAAAACATATTACCAAACAATAAAATGCATATACAAATCTGTGTTGGTCTCCAAATGGACCTGCAGATCAATTTGATCAAGAATAGTCAAAGCCCTTGACTTTTCAGACAATCTTTCAAAAGCTTGATAAATTTGATCACCTTGAACAATGTGAGATCATCTCATTATTAAAATAAAATCTTCCATGTCACCATGACACTTGTAACACAAAAATATTTACCGCAACCAACTGTATCATTACTAGTTGAGGATCTAACACCAATTGTTCCAAAAAAAAATCCATCTGCATAGAGAAATTTTATGGTTATTAAAACTATGTCTTAGAGAAATTTTATGGTTATTAAAACTATGTCTTGTGGTACTCCAATCATACTGTGGTTGTTATATCAATCTCATCGCTTAGTTAAGATAATTTTGATAGAACCACAACAATTGAATCCACATTGATTTGATAGAACGCTCAAATAAGTCATCATTTGTCATTGTCTATTCTTCTAGCTTCTCTATCAACCTTTAAGAAATCGTGACTCAAGAATCAAGGATCTAAACTATTAACTAGAATTTGTTGGAGAAAATGTTTATGGAGTTTAATCTAATCACCCTTTACATTCCTATTATACCAACTGTGTTGTTTGAATAACTTTGCAAGGTGAAACAAGAGTGGATAATGTTGTAAAGAGAGGTTGACATTTAGAGCTCATACTTGCAGCTAAACAAAAGTAGTAAAAAATGATACACGTTGATGTTTTAGGTGTCATTGATAATGGAAAGGGGAACAATGATTATAAATGAAATAAAAATTATCTTTATTAGTCATGATGGATGGTAGTTATAATCTTACCAAGAGGTAGAAGGAATCTAAACTAGAGCTTATTTTTATTAGTCACAATGAATGGTTCTTATTGTCAAACTAGGAGGAAGGAGGAATTTGAAATACAATTGTTTTGCAATGAGTAGTACTATTGTGGCTATCCTCTAACCTAGAGATGGGAGGAATGTGTTTAATTCACTCCTACCTTAGTTACAATACATATGAATTTTCTAGTAGTACTTGACATAACTGAAATGTTGATTTACCTTATGCATTGCAAAACATGGCATATGTACAAAAAAATTAATTACTTTCATCTCAAAATAGAATGATTTTTTTTATATTAGGAATCAAGCACATGGATGAGGACCCTATCCTTATAACCATACCCACATCTCTTGGTGGTTGTATACGTATACAACATCTAGGTGTGCCCTTATTCATTTATTCCCATATTTTGATTTCAAACACCCATTATGTACATGCCTAAATCCTGTGCTTACTAGTGATCACAAGGGAGGGTAAATGATAGACTTTAGGATTGCTTGTAGTTTGGCATTGATGAAGCAACTATAGTGTTTTATCATCCTATTATTCACATTGTCTAAACAAAGTTATGTGTGTGCAATAACTTTGGAAGTGTCATTCATAATCTCACCATGATCATTTTTTTTTTTGAGAACTTAGTTATTCATATTGCACTACATTCCTATTCCCTAAAGGCAACTTCCCATGCTTCACTTATACAGACACCTAGATTGCAGAGTCAAAAGACAACCCCTATTTTTAGCCTCGTAGTGTAGAACACTGGAGGACATCATCATTTGAAAGGTCATAGGAGGAAAATATAGTAGAATCTATTGAAAATTAACTTGTATGTCATGTGCAAGGTGAAAATAGTTATTTCTCAAACAATGACCCTCTTAGCACAATAATTGAACATCCATCTGGAAATTCTACTTCTGCAACAGTTGATCCAATGGGAAGTGTTGATGTATCCATGAATAGATTAAGAGAGGTTAAGCCGATTAAACTGGCCAGATCTTCTCATGAAGAAAAGAAGCCAAGGAAATCACATGAAGAAAAGAAAGCATATAGAGCACATAGAGCTCTAGAATTTCAAAACATAAAGATAAGTTAGGTACTATTTTTTAGCATCCTCAAGAAACTCCTACAAGCTAGGAAACATTGTAAAAGATTTTGATTAATACTTCTAAATATATTTATCATGGTTGGTAGCCTCTGTTAGAATGAAATTTAGAATAATTGAGAGGGGGGTGAATCAGTTATCCTCAGGTCTAGATGTACCAAATTAAATTTTATACCACTTTGAACAACTTAGATCTACTTGGTAACAATAGCATAAATTAACAACATACATATGCATTTTTATTGTTCAAATGTAATCAACTTGTAGAAACTTAATATGTAAAAAACAACATAAACATTCACACAAGTTGACACCAGTATTTAACATGGAAACCCAATTTGGGAAAAACCACCAATAACATGATATCAATTTTTCACTCTTCTAAAGTGAGCTCTGTTAGGAGCCAACCCTGTTAAAGGTTGCAAAACACATTGCTTAATGTGACCTGGTTAAAGGATTTAATCACCCTGTCAGGAGTGGCCTTGTTAGAGGACTTAGAACATTCCACCTGAATGTCACCTTGCTCAAAGGATTTATACAATTACTTTCAGGTCAACCTTGTTAAAGGATTTTAACTAATACAATGGTTTGAAAGTAATCAGCAGGTGTGATCTGATACATACAACTTACATTGCAAATCCAGATCCAATTCACCTCTAATTCTTATTCACTGAGTGGCCTCCATTCTATTTTCAATATTTAGATCTGCTTGAAAATTTGTCAAGCAATCACTCTTGCAGCTCTCTACTTCTCTATTCAGCCGTCTCTGCTAGATCATGCCAATCAGTCAATTAAATATGCAATCCTCTTGCATACACTTTATGCATTACTTGTACACACATCTAAATAACCCCTTGAGGTTATCTTATACCTCTTCATTTAGGTAAAATAAATCTTTGTCACTTAATCAAGATTGTAGATCTTAGGTTAGGTCAGATCCAACGGAGCTTTCCATCTTTAAATTTAATTTATTTCTCCAAAGAAATCACTAATTAAATCTTTGATCCATGCATTAATTATGGTTACCCATGCATTGAACTAGTGTGGACCAATGGTGCTTATCCTCAATTAACTTTACATATGCCAATAAAATCAACTATGTCGGCCAGAGATCTCAAATCTCAACAATTACCAAAATACTGTTGGTCGGCCAACACTAAGTTCTTCCACTCAATCATTACTAGTTTCCTTGGCAATTTACTAATGCTCGGTCATCACAGACTTCGCTCAGCATAAACTAGTCACAGTAAACTGTCATCAAAAGATAAAAAACACATTACTTTGCCATTGTGCCAACTGATCAAGTACCCTTGTGATTTCCCATAACTCAACCATTTCACTTGGTCTTCTTGTTATCCTTTCCTTCATCAATCAATAGATATGGCACTCAAACAGATAGCAATAGTCTCACCAGTTAAGGTTTGACATCAATGACAAAACAACAATTGTTTCCATTGTAGCTTTCCAACAATCTCCCTCTTTGGCATTGATGGCAACACTAAACTTTAAAACAATAATTTTCCAACCATAGTTACCATACAATCCAAAAAGGTTGCATGTGTTCCTTAATATGAACAAATCTTCATTAATGTCTTTATTTTCATTCTGATTCTCATCTTGTAAAACATTTCTCCCTTTGTGTCTGTAATCACACTGAAATCTTTATATTTCTCTTCATCTATTGACTCCCTCTTTCAGTAAACTCTTTTTTTAGTAATCTCTCCCTCTTAATCTCTTTTTGAGTAATCTCTCCCTCTTTGACAACAATGCCAAAGACATTAACATCTTCATCATGAAGATTCTTCTATTCTAAACTTTGTATCATGTTGTTCTTGTCATCTTGCTTATGACTGATCCTATTTTATGTCCTTGTCTGTCTTTCACAGCTTTAGGCAGCATCCTAAAGTGTGATTGCCTGTGCATCAATGTGTCAAATATTCTAAATATAACATTTGATGCAATAGTAACATTCTGAACTAATTAGCCTTAGTTAGGGGAATCACCCCTAATTTACCTCGTAGATACTCATGAGCATCCTTGGGTAGTGACTTTGTGAATATGTCTGCTAATTGTTCCTTAGTATTCACATATTCCAGCCTCACTTCCTTCTTCTGAACTAGCTCCCTCAAGTAATGATACTTGATAGCTATATGCTTTGTCTTAGAGTGCATTACAGGGTTCTTAGAAATATTAATGGCACTCATGTTATCACACTATATGAAAACTAGTTTTGTGATCTCTTCTTTCATACCTTTCAGTAGTATATTCAACCACACAATATTAGAACAATTAACTGTTGCTCCCACATACTCAGCTTCAGCTGTAGAATGTGAGGTACAATTCTATTTCTTGCTTGTCCATGAAACCAATCTTTTTCCTAAAAGAAATGCTCCACATGTGGTTCTTTTTCTATCATCCAAATTTCCAGCCCAATCAGAATCAGTATAGACTCTGAGTTCAAACTTGTTATTCTTCTTGTAATACAAACCATATTCATCTATTCCTTTCAAATATCTAAGTATTCTTTTTACTACCATCATATGAGTTTCCTTGGGATTGGCAGAAAATATTGCAACAATACCAATAACCAGTGCAATATCAGGTCTGATGCGTACAACATATTGCAGCTTTCCAATCATTGACTTGTAAAGGGTTTGATTTACTTCTTTTGTATCATCATTCTTTGTTAACTTCTATCCAGTAGCCATGGGTGTACTCACTAGTTTTGAATCTTCCATTCCAAAAAAATATAGTATCTCCTTGACATATTTTGATTGAGTAATATAGATACCATTCTTCATCTGATATATTTGTAAGCCAACAAATTTTTTTATCTCACCAAACATAGACATCTCAAATTTAGTTTGCATCTCCTTTGCAAATGCTTGGCATAACACATCTTGTCCACTAAATATAATGTCGTGACCAAAATTTTTAGCCAATAAAGTACCTTTACTTTGCTCTGTCTTCAAATACAAATTGTTTTTGTCATTGGTTCTAGCAAATCCAATCTTTATCAAATAATTGTGCAATCTCTCATACCATGCTCTTGGTTCTTGCTTCAGTTCGTATAGTGCCTTGTGTAATCTGCAAGGCATGTTCCTCTTTCTTGGGTCAACAAATCCATCAACTTGTTCAATGTAAACTTCTTCTTCTAATATCCCATTTAGAAATGCTAACTTTACATCCATTTGATAGACTTTAAAACCTTTGTAGGCTACATATGCAAGTAAGGTTCTTACTCCTTCCAATCTTGCAACTGGGGTGAATGTTTCTCCATAATCAATTCCTTCCTCTTGAGCATAACCCTTGCATACCAGTCTAGCTTTGTTTCTTGTTACCTCTCCATGTTCATTTAGCTTATTTTTGAATACCCACTTAGTACAAATTACATTTTTGTCATTCGGCCTAGGTACAAGTGTCCAAGTCTTATTCTTCTCAATCTATTCAATTTCTTCATTCATGGCTTGTATCCAATCTTCATTGTCTAAGGCATATTTTACTGTTTTAAGCTCAAAATCACATAATAAGCACGTATCTTCTCTCAATTTGCTTCTTGTCATAACTACATAATTCTTTGATCCTAATATTTGATTAGGTTTATGGTGCCTCCTTACATACTTTGCTAGAGTAGGTTCTTTTTCTGCTTCAGATTGATCATTCATGTTCAATTCAAGTTGATTCTGTGCCTCGACATCTCTATTAGATAGCTTGGCAATTACCTCATGTTGCCGAGTAGCTTCATTCTATGACTCGGTAGGTTCTAGCTAATGTTCGACAACCTCTTTCTTAGGTTCAGGTAATTCACAAGAATCTTCCTCATCCATATAGACAAATGATTTGTAACTTTCAGGTTCCTGTGTGCTTTCAGCTTCATTTCTTTCTGCATAAACATCAATTCTAACATTTGTACTTTCCACAATTTTTTTAGTGTTAGAATTCAAACACTTGTAAGCTTTGTTTTTAGTTGACTAACCAAGGAATATGCATTCCTCACCATTAGCATCAAGTTTTCCATTTTTGTTATCCTTTAGTATGAAACATTTGCTTCCAAAAACTTTGAAATATCTTACATTAGGTGGATACCCATACCATATCTCATAAGGTGTAGCATTAGTACCTTTCTTGACTTGTACTTTGTTCATGGTATAGACTATTCTACTTATAGCTTCTCTCCAATATTTATGTGCAACATTTTTCTCCATCATTAGTGTTCTGGAACAATCCATGATAGATCTGTTTCCTCTCTTAGCAATACCTTTCTATGGTGGTGTCCTAGGCACGGACATCTATCTTTTTATCCCTCGGTTATTTTACAATGTGTTAAGCTCATTAGAAATAAACTCACCTCCTCTGTCAGATCTTAAACATTTCAGGTTTTTACCTATCTCCTTTTCAACTTTTGCCAAGTACCACTTAAATAACTGGAATGCATCAGATTTTTCTTTAAGAAACATAACAATCATCATTCTTGAGTAATCATCAACAAATAGAATAAAATATCTATCTCCACAGTAGCTTTTCTCACCAATAGGACCACAAAGGTCAGTATGAACCAATTCCAAAATTCCCTAAGAGGTATGAGTCTTGCTTTTGAAACTAGATTTAGTCATTTTTCCTAATTGACATTGCTTACACATTGCATTTTTAGGTTTATTTAACATAGGCAATCCTCTAACCTTTTTAAATTTGCTTATGCTTACCAAGTTATTAAATTTTACATGACACAACCTTTTATGCCATAACCAAACATCATTATATTGTGAAAACAAGCATGTCTCATCAGCTAAGTCCAGATAGAATAAGTTACCTTTTGTTTTTTCTCCACTTCCAACTAATTCTCCAAAGGCATCATAGATCTTTGCCTTCTTGTGATGGAATTCAACTCTATAACAAGAAGTATTCAGGTGTGCAACACTCAATAAATTATAATTAAGATAATCAACTCAATATACATTGTCACATCTGATCTTGTTAGTCAAGTTAATTGATCCTTTCCCTTTAACAAGACATGGTGCACCATTACCAAATTTAACATAACCACCTTTACACTGATCTAAGGTTTCAAATTTATCTTTATCACTAGTCATGTGATGTGAACAACCACTGTCAATAATCCAATGGTCACCTTTACTCATTTAAGAAATTAGTGCAGTTTTCTCATCATCATCAAAATCATCTTTCATAGCAACATACACAACTTCTATATCATTTTCATCAGAATTTTCAAATTCACTGTCAGAACCTTCTTCAGCTATATAACAATATTTCTTACCTTTGTCTTTGTAATCTTTATACTTTCTAAAGTCTCGGTCATCCTTTCTGTCTTTATACTTGTTGTCTCTTCTTTCATCTTTGTCATTCTTATCAGGACATCTTGCAGCAATATGACCAACTTTGTTACATGAAAAAAAAAAGATAGGAAGTTTACCTTTGAATTTTCCTTTTCCTCTAGATATTCATTTTGCCATGAGTGCCTTAAGTTCTTCCAGATCATCATATATAGTGTCACTGTCACTATTCACACATTTATTTTCTTTCTTTGATTTGTTAAGGACCATCTGAGATCTGAATGGAGATTTAATAACTTGTGGAATGTATTTATCAAAATTTGACATCTCAAATGCAGTAAATCTGCCTACCAGACCTTCCAAAGTCAAATTATTATTAGGAGTACATCTTAACTCTTGAATTGCAGAGACTCTAATAGCATATACAGGAAGAAGTGTTCTTAGTACCTTTCTCATAATGGTGTTATCATCAATGGTTCCCTTAGCTCCTCTAATAGCATTTACAGCTTCCTTTATCCTACCATAATTTTGAACTATATTTTCTCCTTACATTTTCATTTCATAAAACTTACCTCTTAAACTTTCAGATTTGGCTCTTAGTAGATTTGTATCACCTTCATAGATGGTTGCAAGAGCATCCCACATCTTATTTTCATTTGTACAGTTCTTTATATCTTCAAACTCATGATAGTTCAGAGATGATACAATCTCCAACATTGTTTAATTGTGTTCCTACTTTTCTCTTAACTGTGCAGGTGTAGTGGGAGATACATAATCATGTTCAACATAGTGCTTAGTAGAATCACCAATACTAGCCAGATACAATTTCATCAAACTCTTCCATGCATGGAAATTATCTTTGTTCAACTTTGGTACCTCCTTTTTATACATCTTGATCTTTTGCTCCAAGTACCTTCAAACTATTTTCAAGAGACCAAAGCTCTAATTCCAATTGTTAGAATGAATTTCAGAATAATTGAGAGGGGGGGTGAATCAGTTATCCTCAGGTCTAGATGTACCAAATTAAAATTTATACTACTTTGAACAAATCAGATCTGCTCAGCAACAATATCATAAATCAACAACATACATATGCAGTTTTACTGTTCAAATGTAATCAGCTTGCAGAAACTTAAAACAGTAAAACACGACATAAATATTCACACAAGTTGACACCAGTATTTAACGTGGAAACCCAATTTTGGAAAAACCACCAATAACATGCTATCGAGTTTTCACTCTTCTAAAGTGAGCTTTGTTAGGAGCCAACCCTGTTAAAGGTAACAAAACACATTCCTAAATGTGACCTAGTCAAAGGATTTAATCACCCTGTTAGGAGTGGCCTTGTTAGAGGACTTAGAAAATTCCACCTGAATGTCACCTTGCTCAAAGGATTTATATAATGACTGTTAGGTCAACCTGGTTAAAGGATTTTGACTAATACAATGGTTAGAAAGTAATTAGCACGTGTGATCTGATACATACAACTTAATTTGAAAATCCAGATCTGATTCATCTCTAATGCTAATTCGCTAAGTGGCCTCCATTCTCTTTTCAATCTTCAAATCTGCTTGGAAATCTGTCAAGCAATCACTCTCGCAGCTCTCTGCTTCTCTGTTCAGCCTTCTCTGCTATATCATGCCAATCAGTCAATTAACTATGCAATTCTCTTGCATACACTTCATGCATTTCTTGTAGACACATCTAATTAAACCCTTAAGGTTATCTTATACCTCCTCATTTAGGTAAAATAAATCTTTGTCGCTTAATCAAGATCGTAGATCTTAGGTTAGGTCAAATCCAACAGATCTTTCCATCTTTACATTTAATTTATTTCTCTAAAGTAATCACTAATTAAATATTTGATCCATGCATTAATTATGGTTACCCATGCATCTAAATAGTGTGGACCAATTGTGCTTATCCTCAATTAACTTTACATATCCCAATAAAATAAACTATGTCGGCCAGAGATCTCAAATCTCAACAATTACCAAAATAGTGTTTCTTGGCCAATACAATGTTCTTCCGCTCAGTCCTTACTAGTTTCCTCGGCAATTTACTGGCGCTCGGTCATCACAAACTTTGCTCGGCATAAACTTTTCACAGTAAACTATCATCAAAAGATAAACAACACATTACTTTGCCAATGTGCCAACTGATCAATTACCCTTGTGATTTCCCATAACTCAACCATTTCACTTGGCCTTCTTGTTATCCTTTCGTTCATCAATCAATAGATATGGTACTCAAATAGATAGCAATAGTCTCACCAGTTAAGGTTTGACATCAATGACAAAACAAAAAATGTTTCCATTGTAGCTTTCCAACAACCTCTACTAATGCAAGTATAGTTTCTTGTGTTTGATGAGGGATCTCGACTTGCATTTAATGATTTGAGACTATTGATGGATACCTTCACTCTAGTTTATTACACTGACACTTGGTGAAGATTATTTGGTCATGTCAGGAAACACATCATATGTGGATTTTTGAAATGTGTTACTGACTTGCAGGTATTAAGTCTTCATCTAGCCTAAGTCATATTTCTATTTGATACCAATTTTTCCATCCTAATGGTATTCTTTCAATTCTTTCAAGTAATGTAGATTGTTGACTATAGTTTTGTTGTTTGTAAGTGTGCATTTTATTTGTTTTAAGTTTAAATTGGTGGAAATGCAACCATAAAATAATGATCATTTTTATATAGCTTATTGTTATGCCAAGGCCAAGCTAGTGGCCTGTTCATAGGAAGTTTCTTGTATTTGAATCGTTATCTTGTGGAAGAGTTCATTTTGGAAAAATATGTAATTCAAGTGGGAATATTTTAAATTTTAAAAAAATTCAATAGTTATTGATCATTTATTTCAATTACAATGGTATTGATATATGCATACACATTGAAGATCCATCACATGCTTGTTGATTTCAAAACTCCTCATTGGCACAGGAAAAGTAGTTCAAGGACAAGGTTCAAGGCCAATGATAAGAAGATGGAGGTGCCTCCCCTGACATCTTTTTCTAGATTTTATGATCATTTGTTTGTGAGTTTTAAAACTGGAATGGGTTTTGTTCTTGATTATATATGTATGTTGCCTTCACTTTCTCTTAAAAAGTGAATTTCTTCTTATAAAGGTCTTATTCTATTGATTTTGATAGGTGATTATACCAGTCTTGGATTGGGAAGAAAAAGATTTTAGTTTGAAAGCACTTGTATTTGTACTTATTGGTTCAATGGGTTTGTTTCCTAATTTCTTCTACCATTAGTACCTTCAATGTGGCTGGCAGGAATGACATTTGGATATGACATTAGATTATTAATAATATTGGTAGGAACCAGTATTGGCATGCCCTTGCTTTACTTCATTGGATCTAAATTTCGTAGCCAAATACATGTAAATTTCTACCCATTATCTTGTGGTTCCATGTTGATAAGATTCAGCTTATTGTAATTAGTAAGATATCCTATAGTGGTTAATATCTCTTTTCTAACATATAAATATCTTGAAAGGTTTCCTCAAAAATCTATGTTGATAAGGCTAGTAGGAGAAAGAAACTAATTCCATTAGTTTTGAGCTATTTCTCTTTTTAGAATCTCACCATTACCTGCATTATTTTTAACTAGGATAGGGTTGCTACAAATGTTAAGTATAGTCCATACATAATCGACTCATTTTCTGGAACATAACCTAAGGTTTTTGTTACCATCTACAGGTCATATATCTTCATCATATGACTTTGAATTTAATGACATGCAAGAGTATATGGAGACTTCTAATTTCTCAGAGTTGATTTTCATTTCTTTCAATCTTTGTAGATCATGTTGTCCTTGAGTTAGCTCTTCATGGCCATTTTAGTCTATGGCTCATGGAACTACATAATTTTTGTAAGATAAATAAATATCTAGAAGGCATACTAGTTTCGTTATAAAAAGAATAAAATAAAACACTGAATGCTAGAAACTAACAAGAGGATAGTAAATTCTTTTTGTATCCCCTTTAATTTCTCCAGGGTTCTCCTAGTGTCCTGAATTTTTTTTATACAATTTATTGTAGCAAAGGAGAACTTACAATATCATTTCTCTGATTTTTTTTGGTGTTCTATTGTTTTCTCAACTTTTGTATCTTTCTTGAAAATTTGAACCAAAATTCACAGCAACTCATAACCTTGATATTCTCTTGTCCTATATTTGTGTGTTTTGCAAGATTATTAGTACCAAGCTTCTAATTATTTATAGGTCACATGATGAAAATAATGAAAAGCAATGGGAAATTTAGACTACATGCCTATGAGAGAAGTAATTAAATATGTCAAAGGTCTCTTGCAATGTTACAAACAAGACTGGCTCAGTGGATTCACCACATAATTTAGTTAATAATAACATCTATTTAATATGCTCATTTCTAACTAAAGAGATCTATTTTATGAATTATGATTGTAAATGATTCCTAACTTGTTTGTAGGATCTCAATAAAAGTGAAAGGTGTGTGTATGTATTTATTGTACCTGCAAGATACAACACAACACTTCAATATGTCATTAGATTAGTGATAAAAACATGAAATATTAGAGTAAACACACATAGAAATCACTAAAAGTGACATATTTCTTCCTATCTAAGAAGAGTATCATAAATGCAGTAATTGCCCCAAGATTATGGATAAATCAGTGACATATAGAAGCTTAGAATGGAAGACTCAAGTAAAATGCAAGCTAAATGTAAATGCAAAGTTCATTTTAGTGCTTCGAAGGAAAGATTATAAAACTATAAGAATGTTGTGCTAAACTGCATTTAGATTTCTAATAAATTAGAGCAACATAAGTTTGTAATTAAATTCTAAAATTAGGGGCCCATTAAGCTCAAAATGTATTCCTTTTATAGAAGAATTTGAGGAATGAGAGATACAGATTGATTTGTGAAGAGAGGTGGAGATTGAATCCTTGGTGATCCATGTGAGGTGATCCAAGTTATTTAACTTTCATTGGCTAATGGATTGACTTTCCATTTTGTAAGTGTGGAGTTGTAATTAGAAGATTTATTTAATTCTTTCTAATTAATTACTTTAGCCAAGTATTTAATTGTTTTGATTTGATTAAATAGGCCAATGTAATTAATGTGAGTTAGTGATGAAATCACTTTGATTTTAGGAGATTAAATTGATTGCAATGAATAATGCCAATTAATTGAGTAATTGTCTTGACATAATTAGGGGTATGATCACACTTAGGGAAAATAAGGTTTCTGGTTAGAGTAGACCAAATTAGGGTGGTTACATTTTCCCCTCTTTGAATTGATGTGCAAGAAGCGCAATGATTCAAAGAATGTCTAATGTTAACTTCAAAAAGTTTGAGAATTTTGCACTTGATTGAATGGAATATCTAAAGAGATCAGTCTCGCACTTGGTTTAACTAAGACTAATAGTATTGACTTTGAACTTGATCAAACAAAGGTAATAAAAGAAAGATTTTAAAGATACCAATTTTGAACTTGATCAAATGAGAATTGATAATACTGACTCTGAACTTGATTGATTGAAGGTCAGTATGAAGCTGCTAGGAGCTTTGAGGTATCAATTCTAAACTTGATCGAATGAGAACTGATAATATTGACTTAGAACTTGATCGAACGAAGGTCAGTACAAAGCTGGTAAGAGATTAATAAAGATCTAAGAATATGTAGACATAGATATCCAATTTGTTTAGCGCTGAATCCTTCTATCCAACAGTCCCAACTTGATCGAAGGAAACTGCCATGCCCCTAGTCTTTTGATGATGAAGTCATTTTGTGGCTTTTTGAGCAAGAATTTGATTGATTTTAAGTGTGATCATGCCCCCTCGGGAATGAAAACAAAGGAAAAAGAAAAAAATCCCTTTGTATAATGATGTATCACTTGAAACAAATTGATTGGATGGAGAAAGAATCAATTAGAAGAGGTGATGAAGTGAAGGTGTGTTAAGAGAAAATACAATTTTATAAGTCGACTACTTGAAAATGTAAGTTTTGAGTCTAATAAAATTATGTATGACCAAGATTTTTATTAGTAATGTGCAATTCATGGATATAGAACCCGGAAAATTGATTGCATAAAGCCTGCAAATCATTTTCTAAACATATAGAGCAACTCTGCATTTTTAGAGACTATCGCAACATTTTTACTGGGCAGTTAAAAACATGGTATGCGCATTTGATTTCATTCTTGATAGATCTTGAGAAGAATAAAATTGAATTTTGATAGGCCGGGAGGGGTTCTGGAGCTCCTAAATAGCTCAAAAAGGTCAATACATATCTCAAAATTCACTTTTTACTCATTCATTTTCACTTTTATCCTTAGTAAATCTAGAGCTCTATAGAGAAGATGGTGGTCCCCATGGACAAACATCGATTTAAGCTAGTCTATCGACACCAGCACCCAGACCATTACGCATAGCCAATGAGTACATCGATACCCACTTGTTTATGCTTTCTATTTTTCATTTTGTCATTTTTTGCAATAATTAGGAAGATTTTAGTTCTAAATCAAATCCTACATCCAGAATCGCTTCCATTCAAACCCATGTCGCATAAATTTAGGATCGTTTCCTGTTTTGATATTTTGCATCGCTTTTTGGTAAAATATTATCCCCCCATCCCATGTCACATCCTGTCAGAACATAATTGCACCCTACATCCCATGTCGCATCCTGTTAGAACAAGATCGCTCGGATTCCCCATCATATCTAATAAATTGCTCATCGCATCTAGTATGTAGGATCACACCTGAGAAAAATAGTTTGACTTTTAGTTTAGGAGTTAGGTTTTTTCAAATTTGACTATTTTTCCTCTTTCTGAAGGCCAAAAAGACTTAACTATTAGCTTTTTGGTGTAGTCTCCCTAGCTAGGATACTAATTGAAACCTTTAAATGTGTTATTTTAACAGATTGATTTTAAGGTTGTATCATTTCGAGGACCTCTCCCATTATGAGTCCTTGTCTTGTCCTAATCATTGATAGTTGATGAGTTACAGATTATTGGGCATCTCAGATGGATGTCACTTATAGATTTAATTAACATTAGGGTAAATTGGGGGTTGTTGACTGCTCTGGCCAAGAGATGGCACTCAGAGCACAACACCTTCCATCTCCCGAATGGAAAGATGACCATCACGCTAGAGGATGTGTGACGTATTATGCATATACTAGTCATGGGTTGATATGTTTGGTTTGAGTTGCGCTCTGCCATAGCGATCGCCTCTGCATGGAGATACTTTGGAGATCCTTCTATAGTCTTTCATTACCTTACTTGGGACTACATGTGCGATCACTATGATCGGTTACCTATGTATCTTGCTAAACTGATTGGAGGTATCCTCATGCCTGATAGAGGTCATCATGGATTCATGTGTGGCTGGGTAGAGACACTTGAGCAGATGGTCATCACATCACAAAGATTTGGCTGGGGAAGTTGCATATTATCCCACATGTATAGAGAGTTACATGAGATTGTTTATGAGTACTCGCGAAGCATGACAGTAGGTATATTGATTTTACAAATTTGGGCTTGGGAGCACATCCTCATTACAGGACCGATTGTAGATAGGTAGAGATTACCTGAGTATCCTTAGGTATACATGTATTCATGATTCATCTAGCAGCCCAATCTGGGTATGATGGAATACTGGCATCATATTTTTTATGATATTACCGTGGTCGAGTGGCGGCCATATTTAGATTGTGAGGAGTGGGCCTCAGATAGGCGACATATGCCCCATTTTTTCTACAGTAGATATTTGATTATAGGGTAGATATTTTTTACTCATGTACTAAGGTTGTATCACTATATACAGGGTATGTCATAGGACTTGACAGTGTATGCATGCATCCGTGATGAGGAGTCTTTGTGGGGAGCCCGATTGGCATATGAGACTGCATAGTTGGAGATCCACTAGATGGTCATAGTCAGATGGGATTATCTTGGAGATGTTTCAGATGTTGAGTGCACCGATGTATACCTTTCCCATTTATTACAATTTCTATTTTCTTGATTTACAACACCTGATGAGGTAGCTCCTCGCATAGATGATGCTCTTGATTATGGTCCTGTCGATGAGAGACCCATGAGAGGCAGAGGCAAAGATCAGAGGGATGGGAGATGTGGGGGTGGTAGGGATGGTGGTAGAGATGGTAGATGCCCTCCCCAGGACAGAGGTTAGAGACATGGTCAAGATTATCAAGGTGACAATGGAGATGATATGGGTGGTGGTGGAATGGGTTTTAGTGGAGTCGGTGGTAGTGGGAAGGGCAGGCAGGTGAGATTTCAGTTTGTGCATCCACGGATAGATCCAGCTCCATTATTGACTAGGTAGCAGCAGCAAAAGAGACCCTCTAGACAGGTGCCAAGTGTAGGAGGTGGACCTCCTAGAAAAGATCCTCCTAGGGATAATGGCAGAGATACTGGAAAACATACTAGAGATGCATTGTCAGAGTTCTAGAGAGAGTGTGAATAGCTCAGAGCCCGTATCACCATGTTGGAGACTTTATTATCAGATAGGGATAGACAAATTGAGAGACTAAGAGTTGAGAGAGATAAGCAGGGAGAAAAACTCAGGGTAGAGCGAGATACACAGGCTCGGACAACTGTTCATAAGGAATAAAGAGCTACATATTACTTTGCATTATATTGTGTGGTGGTTCCATAGGCACAGAGAGATCCGTTATA
>MU224310.1:277342-293176 GCA_018584345.1 Thuja plicata | reverse complement strand
GGAGAAAAACTCAGGGTAGAGCGAGATACACAGGCTCGGACAACTGTTCATAAGGAATAAAGAGCTACATATTACTTTGCATTATATTGTGTGGTGGTTCCATAGGCACAGAGAGATCCGTTATATTCCATAGTTGTACAACAGTCAAAGGCAGTGATGCCTCCACTACCTCATCATCCTAGAACTGATGCACCGCCTCCTCCTCCAGACCAGGGAGAGGGTGGGAGTTAGACCTAATTGTATTTATGATATTTTGAGATATTTTGTATATTGATCCTTCTGAGATCATTTCTTGTACTACAAACATTGATAATTATATATATGTTTCATCGTGATTGTATTGATACTCTTTTGTAGACAGTTCTACATTTTTTATCTGAGTATTCACTGATATATATATATATATATATATATATATATATCTGAGATAGCTATTTTTGATTCTGATATGTTCATGGGTTCTCTATCTTGATAGATGTTTAGATTGATGCACATGTGATTATGTACTCATTATTTTGGTGATTTAGAATAGATTCATGTGATGACATCATTTATGCTCTTTGATTTATTACTGATATATAAATGTGTTTTGAATGATTCTAGATGAATATGCAGATTTATGTTTTTGAGATTTTCTTGATCCAAATAGATGTATGGATGCATTTAGGATGTAAAAGAAATTCAATCTTGAATGCTTTGTTTTTGTATTTTCTCTTTCTCATTTATTAATGCAAAATGAATGCCATGGATATGCCATGACATGGATATATCAATAACATAGATTAAGTAGTTTAGACTTGGATTTTGAATGAACTTGGAAATCATTTTGAACTCAAACCCTTATGATGTTCTAAAATGAATCATGTAATCTTTAAATGCATCTACATGGAGACTTCTAGGACTGTCACTGATTTGTATACATTGTAGCATTTCTATCATCATTAGGCATTTTTGTAACAGACATTATCAAATAGTACAACTGTCATTAATACCCACAAGGTGTCATGAAAGTGTGAATACTATGTGTATTAGATGCAATGTCAAAAATAAACATAAGCATCAAGGCATATAGGCTAGGATGACTTGTCAGTTATCTCTTTTTTCTTTAAGAATCATCTTTGTTCATGTGTAATATAAGATACGTGACCCATAATGACCTTCAATATTCATATCCTTGGGTACATAATGTGTCGTACACCTTACTTAGAATGTAATTTAGAAATAGACAAGGAAATTGTTTGAACCTCACTGTAGTTTACACATAACAATGGTCGAGATATATGCAGCTATCCACTCATGTTGGTATCTCTTACCATAAACATTGAAGTTATGTGAAATTTATAAGACCATTGAAATAATAACCATACATAGAAGGAAAAGAAAAGATTATGCCCCCTGTCCTTGTCACTCTTTGTCTTTGAATAGATGTCATGGAGTAACTTGAAAGACACGACTGTTGGAGATTTGCTTCTGTGCAAATAGTTGATTGTATGTTTGTCATTGATGACAACATATAATATACAGTGGTGTTCTATATGCATTATAGGTATAGATGTTTTGGAGCTATGTGTGTTTATTTCCATGATGTATACATGTTTTAGTTTCTATGTGCATTCACACAGAGTCAGATATGCAGTTGTAGTTAAGTTATGTTAATCAGTTATGGCAGTTACAGTTTCTGGAGATTATATGTTAAGAGCCGATGTAATTACTATGTTTCTTGAGTTGCACTGATATGCATGTTTGTATTCATGTATAGTTATGAGTCAATGATGATTATCCAAAGGTACTAAACGTGTTTTAACATGAGTATGATGTTTGAGTTTATTTTGTGAAGTTGACTTGGTGAAGCATTGCATCCATTCAGTTTGAGTTGCGCGGTCCTAATTTTGATTGCGTGCTTAGTTAAGATGACAAGGAAGTTGATGAAGTGTTTCCATATACCATCGCGACCTTATCCTTGGTGAAGATACTTATAGAAGTCCAAATGTGGTCGCTAAGTGTGAAAATGTAGTGAAAAAGAAAAGACAGAGAAAAGCAGAAAGTCAGACATAATAAGTTGAAGATCTATGTGAAGAAATAGAAGTAGATTACAATTCATTGGAACTGATCAAGATAGAAGGTCTACTCAAATAGTTCATTCACTAGATATAGTGTATATCTATTCTGCTAAAGGTTGCAGCCTTCATCATTTTAGTAGTGAGCTTTTGGACAGTGAGTTTATACCTATTTAGTTTCCCCGTAACCAAAATTGTGGAGTTCTCTATTGTGTTATCTGAATGTGCATTTTCTTTATGTTAATTTATAATTAAGTGGAGAAAAGAATTAAATTAGCTAATAACTAATTCACCCCCTACCTTAGTTATCCTTTGGGACTATTCCAACAATTGGTATCAGAGCCAAGTGCCTTGGAGAGAAAGCCTAACAGCTTAAGGTAGATCAGATGGCATACTTCAAGAAAGAGTTCGATGGAGAAAATTATCTTTACTGGAAGAACAAAATGATAACACATCTTTAGTGTGTTGGTTTTGAGATCTATGAGGTTGCTACACAAGCAGTTGATGTTCCCACTTTGAAAGATCTTGCAGAGGAAGACTCTACTATTAAACAAAAGGAAGTATTCACTCAAAATGCTATTGCCAAAGAAGCCCTAATCAACGCCCTATCTGACAGTGAATTCTTTGAGATCAAAAAGGCAGATAAAGCTTATTCAATATGGAAATACTTGGAAGATATGTTTGAAGGGGACATCCAAGCTAAGAATGCACATAGAAAGACATGGAAGAAAAGGTAAAAATAACTTAGAAATGCTACCTAAAGAAAACATCAGAGCTTACAATCAGAGGATTAATGAAGCAGTATCAGGAATCAGGAACAATGGTGGAGAAATTTTGGAAGAAGACATAATGGACAAACTGATGACCACACTAACTACAGATTATGAAAGAAAGATAAACATCCTAGATGAAACCTTGCAATTCTCAAAAGACTTCAAGAGAGAGACTTTGATCAGAAAAACTTTGCATTTGAGTTATCAAGACTAAAAACTGAACCTAAGAGTGAAACAACCTTTAAAGCCTCAGTTCATGGTAAGAAATTCTTAAGCAACTCTAGAAATAATGAGAAATAAGAAGTGGATACAAAACAAGAAGAAATCATTGCTATGATTGCCAAGAAAGAAAGGAAAGGTAAAGGAAAATATGAAGGACAACTACCATTCAAATGTTTTTCATGCAACAAAGTTGGCTATTTTGCATCCAAGTGTCCAACAAGAGTCAAGAAGTTCAAATCAAATTACAAGCCTAAATACACTAAGGAATACTATCATGTTGAAGATGGTGTAACTGATGATGACTCGGGAGAAGATGAAATTGGATTCATTGCCATTAAAGACATTGAGAAGATGCTGAAGAAATGGAAAAAGAAGATGAAGAGAAAACACATGAGTTAGCACTAGTTTCCAAAACAGACATCAGAACCGACTGGATTATAGACAGTGGATGTTCAGACCACATGACAGGAGACAAAGATAGATTTTTTTATTTAATCAGGTACAAAGGTGGCATGGTTAGATTTGGAGATAACATTCCCAAACCTATCATAGCCAGAGGTTCTATTACCTTAGATGGAAAGAACAAGACAAATGATGTTATATATGTTGATGGTTTATATCATAACCTATTGAGTGTTGGACAGTTGCTTGATAAAGGATATCGGTTGGAATTCAAAAATAACTAGTGCATCATCAACAAAAAAGAAGGAGATATGATTGCATCAGGCTCAAAGACCAAAGGTAATGTCTTTCAGCTCAATTTAGAAGTAAGTTGTTTTGTTGCAAAAGTAGATGACAGTTGGCTATGGCACAAAAGACTTTGTCACATCAATTTTGACAATATAGTAAAGATAAGAAATGTAAAGGCAGTAAGAGACCTTCCTAGTATTGTGAGACCATTTGATACTATGTGTAGGGAATGTGTGATGGGAAAGCATGTGAGTACATCATTCAAAAGCAAATGGAACTCAGCAGAAAACAAATTGGATCTAGTGCTTACAGACTTATGCGGTCCCACTCAAACAAGATCATACTATGGAGAGAGCTATTTCATATTGTTTATTGATGATTTTTCTAGGATGATGTGGGTTGCATTCTTAAAGGACAAATCTGAAGCCTTTGAGAAGTTCAAAGCATTCAAGACCAAATTTGAAAATGAGTATGGATTAAAGATAATATGTCTGAGATCAGATAAAGGAGGAAAATTCACCTTTGACCAGTTTTATGACTACTATGAATAACATGGAATCAAAAGACAATTAAGTGCACCTAGAACCCCTCAGAAGAATGGGATAGTAGACAGGAGGAACAAGATAATACTTGACACAGCGTGCACTATCATGATTGAAGGAAATGTTGCCCATACCTATTGGAGAGATGCAGTCAATACAACAGTCTATACTATCAACAAAATTCAATTAAGGCTAGGCGCAAACAAGACACCTTATGAACTTTGGTTTGGTAATGTACCTACTGTAAAATACATCAGAATCTTTGGAAGAAAGTGCTACATCAAGAGAGATGATAGTATTGGAAATTTTGATGCTAGAAGTGATGAAGGTATTTTTCTTGGTTACTCTACTAAAAGAAAAGCCTATAGATGTTTTGATCTAAGATTGAAGAAGATCATTGAAAGTACTCATGTGAAGATAGATGAGAAGTTTATGATTCAAGAAAGATACTATGAATGTGTTCCTATGATTGAAGATGAACCCCGACCCATCAGTCAGGACATAGTTATTGAAGAAATGTTTGACTATATTGGTGTTTCATGCAACAACCCTGAAGCAATTGAAGAAGAATCACAGATTACAGTTGAGAGTGTCACTCCTATTAACTCAAAATACACATCCAAATACCACTCTAAGGAAGAAATCATTGGAGATCAGAGTGCTAAATTTTTGACAAGATCCAGAGCAAAAGGTTCAACCATTGATGAGGAGGTATGCTTACTTTCATGGATTGAACCCTTAAGTGTTGAAGATGCGTGCAATGATTCAGATTGGAAAAGTTCTATGCAAGAAGAACTAGATCAGATAATAAAGAATGATACATGGGAACTGGTCCCCAGACCTCATGACAAAAATGTGATTGGAACAAAGTGGATATTCAGGAACAAGATGAATGAAGAAGGCATAGTGGTAAGAAACAAAGCAAGGTTAGTATGTAAAGGATATGCATAGAGAGAAGGAATAGACTACACTAACAAATTTTTCCCCCGTGAGTAGACTGGAAGCTATCAAATTGTTCTTGGCCTATGCAACATTCAAGAACTTTAAAGCATATCAGATGGATGTCAATTTATCCTTTCTGAATGGTAGCTTGAAGGAAGAAGTCTACATAGAGCAGCCTGAAGGATTCAAACTTTCAAGCAAACCATACATGGTATGCAGACTCAAGAAAGCACTTTATGGACTCAAACAGGCCCCAATAGCTTGGAATGAGAGAATTGATGGTTACTTAACAAAGATAGGATTCAGAAAAGGAGTAGCATACTATAATTTATTCATAAGAGAGACAGATGAAGGATTACTACTCATTGCTATCTTTGTTGATGACATTATCTTTGGAGGTAATGAGAAACTTAGTGCAGTATTTTCCAAAGATATGAAAAGTGAGTTTGAAATGAGCATGATTGGACCTATCAAATATTTCTTGGGATTGAATGTAAAAAAAACTGAAAAAGGCATATTCATAAATCAATCTAAGTATGTGAAAGAGATATTGAATACTTTCAAAATGGAAGATTGCAAACCAATAAGCACCCCCATGATAACAAGAAGCAAGCTTTCTAAAGATGATGATTCCACAGTAGTTGACAATATACTATACAAGTCTATGATTGGAAAAATCATATATCTCACTCAATCTAGACCAGACATTTCCAATGCAGCTGGCATTGTCAGAAGATTTGCAGCTGAACCTAAACAAAGTCATCTATTGGAAATAAAAAGAATATTCAAATACCTAAAAGGGAATATAGACTATGGTTTATAGTATCCTAACTCAGAGAACATACAACTTCATGTGTATACAGATCTAGATTGGGCAGGTTGTGTTGATGAAAAAAAGAGTACATCAGGAGGAGTAGTATTTCTTGGAGACAGGTTAGTCACTTGGACAAGAAAGAATAAAAATTCTATCTCTCAGTCAACAGGAGAAGCTGAGTATGTTGCAGCAGCATTGAATTGTTCAAAAATGGTTTGGATCAAACAAATGATTAAAGAATTTGGTATTCAGATTGATTATCCTATTGTTATTCACTGTGATAACACTAGCACTATCAATATGTTAAAGAACCCTATGATGCATGCAAAGACAAAACACATTGAGATCAAATATCATTTTCTAAGAGAGAAATTCATAGACAAAGAAGTAAAATTGGATTATGTGGGCACCAAAGATCAGTTAGCAGATATTTTTACAAAGCCTCTATCAAAAGATACTTTTGAGTATCTCAGGGAGAAGCTTGGATTAATTCCCCTTCCTGAGTCTGATTAGAATTTACAGCAAAGGACATCAGTCCTTGGTGACTGATGAATGGTTGACTACTCTACTTTTGGAGTAGTACCTGTGCTTAAAGGTGTTTGGCACCCTTTTCCATTGATGTCAAAGGGGGAGTATTAGTAAGGGGGAGCATATATTCTGGGGGACTATATAGTTAGAAGAGCCACAACAGTGAAGAGGAATCTTTAATGAGGATATTGAGAAGATTGTAAAAAGAAGGAAGATGCTTTGAGTTGATGATATAATATGTTGCCATCAATGTCAAAGGGGGAGATTGTTGGAGATTTGCTTCTGTGCAAATAGTTGATTATATGTTTTTCATTGATGACAACATATAATATACAACAGTGTTTTATATGCAATTACAAGTACAGATGTTCTGGAGCTATGCATGTTTATTTCCATGATGTATACATGTTTTAGTTTCTATGTGCATTCATGCAAAGTCAGATATGCAGTTGCAGTTAAGTTATGTTAATCAGTTATGGCAGTTACAGTTTTTGGAGATTATCTGTTAAGAGTCGATGTAATTACCGTGTTTCTTGAGTTGCACCTATATTTAGGATATGCGTGTTTGTATTCATGTTTAGTTATGAGTCAATGATGATTATACAAAGGCACTAAATTTTTTTTAACAGAAGCATGATTTTTGAGTTAATTTTGTGAAGCCGACTTGGTGAAGTGTCATGTTCATTCAGTTTGAGTTGCGCGTTCCTAATTTTGATTACGTGCTTAGTTAAGCCAACAAGGAAGTTGATGAAGTGTTTCTAGATACTGTTGTGACCTTATCCTTGGTGAAGATACTTATAGTAGTTCAAATGTAATCTCTAAGTGTGAAAATGTATTGAAAAAGAAAAGACAGAGCAAAGTAGAAAGTCAGACAGAATAAGTTGAAGATCTATGTGAAGAAACAGAAGTAGATTACAATTCATTGGAACTGATCAAGACAACAGGTCTACTCAAATAGTTCATTCACCAGATATAGTATATATCTATTCTACTGAAGATTGCAGCCTTCATCATTTTAGCAGTGAGCTTTTGGACAGTGAGTCCTCACCCCTAACAGTTTTATTTGTAAAAGACTCCTAACAGGGTCTGACCTTTAACAAGGTCTGTGTACTTCTTGAATTGTAAAGATAAACTCCTAACAGGGTTGAAAGATCTTCTAACAAGGATCATTATAAACTAGTGCAGTTATTTGTTGGTGCTAATTCCCACTGGGGCTTTTACCTATTTGGTTTCCCTGTAACCAAAATTGTGGAGTTCTCTATTGTGTTACCTGAATGTACATTGGCTTTATGTTAATTTATAATTAAGTGGAGAAGAGAATTAAATTAGCTGATAACTGATTCACCCCCCCCCCCTCTTAGATATCCTTTGGGACTATTACAACAATAACAATCACCAATTTATAATCAGTCAAAGAAGATTTATAACTACTTACATGCCCCTAGTTTGAAACATTATCAAAGCATAAAAGAGTCATAATCAAACCAAGATCAGTCTATATATGTTTAATTAGTGTTGAAGAAAACCATTGATTCATTGTTCAAGCATAGTAGAGAAATCATCAATCACAACTTGGAATCAAGCAATATGGTTTTTATGTCTGAGTAAATGAGATAAACTTTGTCAGCAATTGCAATCCAATATTGTAGTGTTTAGGAACACTATTTGATTAAAGTGTTGAGAAACACTAGTAAGATTAAAGTGTTGAGAAACACTAGTATGATGTCAGTTATAGGTAGGTGGTGTTTAAGAAACACCCTTATTTGTGAGAGTGACATTTTTATGCAAGTATTAAGAAATATTGTTTTTAGAGGCAAACCATCCTAGACCAAAACCTAGGATAACTGAGAAAACGCAGACTGAACATTCTAGTAGAGATTCCCCCAATGTAGAATGACTATTCCTAAGACACAAATGTAGACAAATCCTAGGCAATGATAGGACATTTCGTAAGGAATTCAGAGTCAACTGATAGAACAGGTGTGATCACGAAGGATCAGTGCTAGTAGTGCATTGATAGATGGAGCACAGAGTACAAGTGATGCATGTTTGCCAGGTTTTCACCACTCGGAATTTTTTTTTATTTTTTCTACCAACACGCCTGTTTGCCAGGTTTTCGCCAAGGCACTTTTCTCTTTTTCATTTTTTTTTTGTTCTTTTTTTTTTGTTTGAATCAAGGCACCTGTTTGCCAGGTTCTCACCAAAGATACCTTTTTTAATGAATTTTTTCACTGTTTTTGGATTTCTTCAGGATCAATTTTCTGATTTTTTTTGGTATTTTTTGAGAACTATTTCCACTGCACAGCTCTGTTAGCTGGATATTAAGTGTAGAACTTCTTCAAAGGTAGGGTATTGATGGGATCAGGAAGAAAATCTCCCTTAGGTGTAGCTAATTGATAAGCTCCAGTCCCCAAAGTTGCAGTTATAACAAAAGGCCCCATCTAGTTGGGTTCAAACTTGCCCTTTTGTTCTCTGTTTGGCTAATTTTTAGGATTATCTCTTAGAACGAGATCCCCCACTTGAAATTTTTGTGTCTTTACTTTCTTGTTGTACCCTTTTGACATTATTTTCTAGTACACTTAGAGATAATTGAATACTTGTTTCCTATGCTTGTCTAGTAGTTCTAGTGCATGCACCCTATCAATGCAGTATTGTTCATTTGTAACAAGACCTTGAAGAGATACTCGCAAAGATGGAATTTATACTTCAATAGGTAGCACTGCTCCTACGCCATATACTAGAGAAAATTGTGTGGCTCCTGTTGGTGTTCAGATACTTGTTTTGTAGGCCCATAGTGTCAGATTTAGTTGCAACTGCCAGTCTCTACCAGTCTTACTCACAGTTCTATGTAAGATTTTTAGAACGTTTTTGTTTGAAGCCTTAGCTTTTCCATTACCTTGAGGCAAATATATTAAAGAAGAACATTGAGTGATATGAAACTGTGTATAAAGGTCCTTGATATCTTTGTTTTTGAATTGACCCCCATTGTCTGTTACAAAAGAAGAGGGTAGCCCATACCTACAAATGATGTAGTTCAAGATTATCATATCAACCTATTTTACAGTGGCTTTGATCAACGCCACTGCCTATATCTTGAAAGTTTGCCTCAAAAATCTATGTTGATAAGGATAGTAGGAGAAAGAAAATAATTCCATCAGGTTTGAGCAATTTCTCTTTTTAGAATCTCACCATTCCCTACATTATTTTTAACTAGGCTAGTGTTGCTACAAATGCCAAGTATAGTCCATAAATAATCGACTCATTTTCTGGAACAAAACTTGAGGTTTTTTTTACCATCTACAGGTCATAGATCTTCATCATATGAATTTAAATTTAATGACATGCAAGAGTATATGGAGACTTCTAATTTCTCAGAGTTGATTTTAATTCCTTTCAATCTTTGTAGATCATGTTTTCCTTGAGTTAGTTCTC
Source organism: Thuja plicata (assembly GCA_018584345.1). Classification (NCBI taxonomy): domain Eukaryota; kingdom Viridiplantae; phylum Streptophyta; class Pinopsida; order Cupressales; family Cupressaceae; genus Thuja; species Thuja plicata. Next base: position 283,176 of record MU224310.1, on the reverse strand, counting down.
CATAGCCATTTCATTCTATGGCTCATAGAACAACATAATTTTTGTAAGATAAATAAATATCTAGAAGGCATACTAGTTTCGTTACAAAAAGAATAAAATAAAACACTGAATGCTAGAAACTAACCAGAGGTTAGTAAATTCTTTCTAGTATCCCCTTTAATTTCTCCAGGATTCTCATAATGACCTGAAATTTTTTTATACAATTTATTGTAGCAAAGGAGAGCTTACAATATCGTTTCTTTGATTTTTTTTGTTTTTTCAACTTTTGTATCTTTCTTGAAAAGTTGAACCAAAATTCACGACAACTCATAACCATGACATTCTCCTGTCCTATATTTGTGTGTTTTGCAAGATTATCAGTACATGGCTTCTAATTATTTATAGGCCACATGATGAATATAATGAAAAGCAATGGACAATTTAGACTACATGCCCATGAGAGCAGTAATTAAATATGTCAAAGGTCTCTTGCAACGTTACAAACAAGACTAGCTCAGTGGATTCACCACCTGATTTAGGTAATAATAACATCTATTTAATATGCTTATTTATAACTAAAGAGATCTATTTTATGAATTATGATTGTAAATGTTTCCTAACATGTTTGTAGGATCTCAATAAAAGTTAAAGGTCTGTGTATGTATTTATTGTACCTACAAGCTGCAACACAACACTTCAATATGTCATTAGATTAGTGATAAAAACATGAAATATTAGAGTAAACGCACATAAAAATCACTAAAAGTGACATATTGCTTCCTATCTAAGAAGAGTATGGTAAATGTAGTAATTGCCTTAAGATTATGGATAAATCAGAGACATATACAAGCTTAGAATGGAAGATTCAAGTAAAATGCAAGCTAAATGTAAATGCAAAGTTCATTTTAGTGCTCCAAAGGAAAGATTATGAAATTATAAGAATGTTGTGCTAAACTGCATTTAGGTTTCTATTAAATTAGAGCAGCATAAGTTTGTAATGAAATTCTAAAATTAGGGGCCCATTAAGTTCAAAATTTATTCCTTTTATAGAAGAATTTGAGGAATGAGAGATCAATACTGATTTGTGAAGAGAGGTGGAGATTGAATCCTTGGTGATCCATGTGAGGTGATCCAAGTTATTTAACTCTCATTGGCTAATCGATTGAATTTCTATTTTGCAAGTGTGGAGTTGTAATTAGAAGATTTATTTAATTATTTTTAATTAATTACTTTAGCCAAGTATTTAATTGTTTTGATTTGATTAAATAGGCCAATGTAATTAATGTGAGTTAGTGATGAAATCACTTTGATTTTAGGAGATTAAATTGATTGCAATGAATTATGCCAATTAGTTAAGTAATTGTCTTGACATAATTAGGGGTATGATCGCACTTAGGGAAAATAGGGTTTATGGTTAGAGTAGACCAAATTAGGGTTGTTACATTTTCCCCTCTTTGAATTGATGTGCGAGAAGCACATTGATTCAAAGAATGTCTGATGTTAACTTTAGAAAGTTTGAGAATTTTGCACTTGATTTAACGGATTATCTTATGAGATTAGTCTCACACTTGATTTAACTAAGACTGGTAGTATTGACTTTGAACTTGATTGAAAAAAGGTAAATAAAACAAAGATCTTAAAGATACCAGATTTGAACTTGATCAAACGATAATTGATAATACTGACTCTGAACTTTATCGATCGAAGGTCAGTACAAAGCTGCTAGGAGCTTTGAGGTATCAATTCTGAACTTGATTGAATGAGAATTGATAATATTAACTCAGACCTTGATCAAACAAAGGTTAGTATAAAGCTGCTAAGAGCTTAATAAAGATCTAAGAATATGTAGACATAGATATCTGATTTGTTTAGCACTGAAGCCTTCTATCTAATAGTCCCAACTTGATCGAAGGAAACTGCCATGCCCCTAGTCTTTTGATGATGAAGTCATTTTGTGGCTTTTTGAGAAAGAATTAGATTGATTTTAAGAGTGATCATGCCCCCTCAGGAATGAAATCATAGGAAAAAGAATAAAATCCCTTGGTATAATGATGTATCACTTGAAACAGATTGATTGGATCGAGAAAGAATCAATTAGAAGAGGTGATGAAGCAAAGGTGTGTTAAGAGAAAACATAATTTTACAAGTTGACTACTTGAAAATGTAAGTTTTGAGTCTGATAAAATTATGTATGACCAATATTTATATGAATAATGAACAATTTGTTGATATAGAACCTAGAAAATTGATTGCATAAAGCCTGCAAATCATTTTCTATACATATAGAGCAATTCTGCATTTTTAGAGACTGTCGCAACATTTTTACTGGGCAGTTAAAAACATCGTATACGCATTTGATTTAATTCCCAATAGATCTTAAGAAGAATAAATTGAATTTTGATAGGCCGGGAGGGATTCTGGAGCTCCTAAATAGCTCAAAAAGGTCAGTATATATCTCAAAATTCACTTTTTACTCATTCATTTTCACTTTTATCCTCAGTAAATCTAGAGCTTTGCAGAGAAGATGGTGGTCCCCATGGACAAACATTGATTCAAGCTAGCCTATCGACACCAGTGCCTGTCCCATTATGCACAGTCGGTGAGTACATCGATACCCACCTGTTTATGCTTTCTATTTTTCATTTTGTAAATTTTTTCAATATTTAGGAAGATTTTAGTTCTGAATCATATACTACATCCTGAGTTGCGGCCAGTCTAACCCATGTCATGTAAATTTAGGATCATTTCCTATTTTAATATTTTGCATTGCTTTTTGGCAAAATATTGTCCCCCCATCCCATGTTGCATCTTGTCAGAACATAATCGCACCCCGTGTCCCATGTCGCATCCTGTTAGAACAAGATCACTTCTTGGATTCCCCATCATATCTGGTAAATCGTGCATCGCATCTAGTATGCAGGATCACGCCCAAGAAAAACAATTTAATTTTACTTTAGGAGTTAGGTTTTTTCCAATTTGACTATTTTTCCTCTTTTTGAAGGCCAAAAAGACTTAATTGTTAGCTTTTTGGTGTAGTCGCCCTAGCTAGGATACTAATTGAAACCCTTAAAATGTGTTATTTTGATAGATTGATTTTGAGGTTATCATTTTGAGGACCTCTCCCATTATGATTCCTTGCCTTGTCCTAATCATTGATAGCTGATGAGTTACAGATTATTGGGCATCTCAGATTGATGTCACTTATAGATTTACTCGACATTAGGGTAAATTGGGGGTTGTTGATTGATCTGGCTGAGAGATGGCACTCAGAGCACAACACCTTCCATCTCCCAAATGGCAAGATGACTGTCATACTAGAGGATGTGTGACGTATTATGCGTATACCAGTCATGGGTTGATATGTTCAGTTTGAGTTGCGCTCTGCCATAGCGATGGCCTCTACATGGAGATACTTCAGAGATCCTTCTATAGTCTTTCATTACCTTACTTGGGAATACATGTGTGATCACATAGGTTACCTGTGTATCTTACTGAACTGATTGGAGGTATCCTCATTCCTAACAGAGGTCAGCATGGATTCATGTGTGGATGGGTAGAGACACTTGAGCAGATGTTCATCACATCATGGAGATTTGGTTGGGGTTGTTTCATATTATCCCACATGTACAGAGAGTTACATGAGATTGTATAAGAGTACTCATGGAGCATGATAGTAGGTATATTGATTTTACAAATTTGGGCTTGGGAGCACATCCTCGTTACATGACCGATTATAGATAGATAGAGAGTACCTGAGTAGCCTTATGTATACATGTATTCATGATTTATCCAGTAGCCAAATCTGGGTATGTTGGAATACTAGCACCGTATTTTTGATGATATTACCATGGTTGAGTGGCAGCCATATTTAGATTGTGAGGAGTGGGTCTCAGATAGGCTGCAGATGCCCTATTTTTTCTAGAGTAGATATTTGATTATAGGGTAGATAGTTGTTACTTATTTACTGAGGCAGTATCATTGTATACAATGTATGTCATAGGACTTGATAGTGTATGCATGCATCCGTGATGAGGAGCCTGATTAGCATATGAGACTGCATATTTTTAGATCTGTAAGATGGTCACAGTCAGATGGGATTATCCTGGATATGTTGCATATGTTGGGTGCACCAATTTATACCTTGCCCATTTATTACAGTTTCTATTTTCTTGATTTATAGCACCTGATGATGTAGTTCCTTGCATAGAGGATGCTCTTGCTTATGATCCTACCGATTATAGACCCGTGAGAGGCAGAGGCAGAGCTCAAAGCGATGGGAGAGGTGGGGGTGGCAGGGATGGTGGTAGAGATGGTAGATGCCCTCCCCAAGATAGAGGTCAGAGACATGACTGAGATGATCAAGGTGATGATGGAGATGATAGGGGTGGTGGTGGAGTGGGTTTTAGTGGAGTGGGTGGTCATGGGGAGGACAGAAGGATGAGATTTCAGTTCATGCCACCATTAATAGATCAAGGTCTGTTATTGACTAGGCAGTAAAAACAACAGAGGCCCTTTGGATAGGTGTCGAGTGGAGGAGGTGGACCTCCTAGACAAGATCCTCCTAGGGATAATGGCAGTGATACTGGAAAGGATACTAGAGATTCATTGTCAGATAGGGATAAACAACTCAAGAGACTAAGAGCTGACAGGGATCAGCAGGGAGACAGAATCAGGGTAGAGTGAGATACACAGGCCCAAACAACTATTCATAAGGGATAGAGAGCTGCATATTACTTTGCATTATATTGTGCGGTGGTTCCACAGACACAAAGAGATCTGTTATATTCCATAGTTTCACAACAGTCAAAGGGAGTGATGCCTCCACCAGCTCGTCATCCTAGAACCAATGCACCGCCTCCTCCTCCTCCAGACCGGCTAGGCTTAAACATCACATAGTAAGCGTTTGACTGCTTAGGTGGATGTGGGCCCAGTCCTTTTAGTTAACAACCCATTGTCATTTGTTCCATCTACATAAACAGTGTCGTTAACATTCAAATTTGAATTGTCACGCGTAGAAGTGGCTGGTGGGGCCCTGCAAAGACTGTTCCATTCACCGTTTGCATTGCGGTTTCCGTTACGTTTCAGGCACGCGCATATTTTGAATTTTTTTGAATATTTTTATCCCGCCTCTCTTATATTTGTATGCAACAAAGAGCTTTCCAACCCCAACAATTTTTAAGCGTACTCCCTACCAGTGCCAAAAATGGAAGCTATGGACCAGGGTGTTGACGTTCTTCAGGAAATGCTCTGGTAGAAAAAGCATCTGAAGTGTTTTCAGGATATGCACAGAAAACATATAAGTGTCCTTGAATGCTACCATTGTAGGATATGCACAGATTGCATCTTCTCAAAAAGGTTCAAAAATTTTTAATCGAACCCAGGTAATCGGCTGCAGTAAAGCCAGATACCGTAATCTTTGCAAACATTCTCTCTACCTCTATCAAAATAGGAGCTCTGCAATGGGGTATAGACATCCGCCACAGGTTAAAAGGGAAGAAATTTTTGTGGGATATTGCAGCTGCAACTGCACTGTCATACATTTGTCGCACTGGTCTATATTGTAGCCTCAATCAACAGTTTGACAGGATGCCCTAAACAATTGTGGTCTCCTCTAACGATTGCAACAAAGCGATTGCTTGAAAAGGCTTCAGAAACTCTCAAGCAAATAATCGACATGTTCAAAGCCATACTGCAACCTTTGCCAGCCTTATCCTGGCTGTGCCCAAAGCCGGATCAATTAAAGGATACAGGACATAGGGATTTTGTCAAGTAGTATTAAGCTTAATGCAATCAAGATTTCTGCCAGATATTAAATAAAAGAAGGTTGAGATAAAACATTGGAATGTATCAAAAAT